>VXAK01007434.1:0-16752 GCA_013399435.1 Arenaria interpres
CAGGGACAGAGGTGAGACTAAGTTGTGGATGCTCTATAACTGGAAGAGTTCAAAGTCAGTTTGGGTGTCCCAGCCCATGGAAGGGAGGTTGGACTAGATGATCTTTAAATGTTAAAACCATTCTGTGATTCCATTATTCTTTAAGTAGGAATAGAAATAGGAAAAAAAAAGTGTTTGAAATAAGGATCAATTAACAATTAGATGTTAACAACAAATGAATAGCAAAACATACCTTAGAAATACTTGGAAACTCTGATTATGAGGTTACAGATGAAAAGGACTGCTCTTCTGAGCAGAAAAGCACAAAGACACTTGATGTTTTGTAGCTGGAGAACACTTCATGAGAGAGAGTGAGAAACCAAAGCTAGCGCAAAGGCTGAGAAAGAAGGGAAAGAAGGCTGGAGAAGAAAAAAATACTATGTAATATGTAAAAAAAAAAAGCCACACAGCTCCACTTTTGGAAAACTTAATTTGAAAATAGAGCATTAAGAATGTTAACAACTGAAGGTTTCACATAGATTGAGAAAATATGAAAATGCTGGGCTTTTTCCAAAAGCAATTCTAGAACCATCAGAAACAACAATGATTTGTATGGGATTTCAGTAACAGCATTTTTCTGTTGTTATTCCAGAATTTCCTTTCCATAGTGGACTTTATTGTTGCAAATTCCACACCTGAAGCTTGGGGAGACCTGAATAAACAGGATGGACCCAAAAGTTCTTCATTGATGAAGTCAATAGAAAATTTTACCCTGAACCTCCAACCAGTTAATAATACCATCCCTCTGGTCAGTGTAGAAAACCTTCAACTACAAGGTATAGTTGTCACAGAAAATAACACAAGTTATAATAAGACCTTCCGCAGTACAAACAACCTCACAGTTGATCTGTTCATTGATAAAACTGAATTTCACAGTCTAACCCGAGATTCAACCATTGTCAGTGTGATGTACTCAAAACTTGAAGATATTTTGCCCCAGAGTGAGAATGTGAACGGCTTAATCGTAACAACAACTGTGAGCAGCAAGAGAAGCCAGAATTTCAAAATTAATATGATCTTTAAAAAGAAAAACTTATCTCTAAAGACACCCCAGTGTGTCTTTTGGAACTTCGCACTCAACGAACCTGAAGGTGGCTGGGATACTCAGGGTTGCATAGCCACACAGGGAGAAGATAATTATGTCAATTGCTCCTGCAATCATTTGACATCATTCTCCATTCTGATGTCACCTGATGTATCCCCCTTGATAAACACTGAAGATTATATTACCTACATTGGCCTGGCGATTTCAATCTTGAGTTTGGTGACCTGCATTATAATTGAATCCTTAGTCTGGAAGTACGTGACGAACAACACCACCTCCTATATGCGCCATGTCTGTATACTCAACATAGCTACATCCCTCCTGATTGCTGACATTTGGTTCATTGTCACTGCCTCTATCAATGACCAAAACCAACAGATAAGCAAAGGTATCTGTTTTGTGGCCACCTTCTTCATCCATTTATTCTACCTCTGTGTCTTTTTCTGGATGCTCAGCCTGGGCCTCATTCTTTTCTACAGACTGGTCTTCATCTTGCATAACACAAGCAAGACCACACAGAAAGCAGTGGCATTCTGTCTGGGATATGGATGCCCCTTTGTCATTGCAGTCATCACCCTCGCTGTCACACTGCCAAGGAACAGTTACACCAGAAAAGGTGTCTGCTGGCTCAACTGGGAGGACAGCAAAGCTCTCTTGGCCTTTGTCGTGCCTGCCCTGATCATTGTGGTCATGAATTTGTTCATCACCGCAGTCGTTATAATAAAAATACTAAGGCCAACTATTGGGGATAGGTCAAACAGGCAGGAAAGGAAGTCTTTGTTTCAAATTGGCAAAAGTGTGGCCATCTTAACACCACTGCTAGGCCTCACCTGGGGATTTGGCTTTGCCACTGTCATCAAAAACAGCCATCGAGCTTTCCACATCCTCTTTGCCCTGCTCAATGCTTTTCAGGTGAGTAACACATATGTATGGTTTTGTTTCCTTTATGACCATTTAACATGTAGTGACATTCTTGCAGTGCTGTGCTTGGAGAGGGAATAAAAACAGTCTGGGAAAGCTCAGGGTTGCCTTGCACATCCTTATTACCAAAAGGCTCTTTGGAAACCCATTCCAGGAATGCAGCAGTATTTCATATTCTCAGCTCGATAAAGCTGACATATAGATAATGTCCAACTTTGCCAGCAGATTTGGGAAGAATTTCATTCCTGAAGATAAGGAAAATAGCCCTGTTATATTCAGGTGGTGTTAGGTCCCAGTCCAATTGTTGGTCTGGGAGGGGTTCATAATGATTCCGAGGGTTCTCACATGTGGACAAGCTTCAGCATGCCTGGTCTCATTTACAGAGCATCTTGCGGCATCATATTATGCTCTTGTGTGTTCAAGTAATGGGGAAGTATGAACAACATGAAAGTCACCAAGGACAGCTAAGCAGCACTAATAATAAAGAGAAGAACTGAGCAAAAACCACAGGATCAAGAGTTTTCAGTTAGTACGGTTTTTACAACAACAATATTTAGCTGCCTAGTAGGATCCCAATACAATGGGGATTTCTTAAGGAAACAAGTTATGTATACTTGATCTCTTAAGAATGGCCTCAAAATTGTATGCTCCAGACCAAAGAGGTCTTTCATATTGTGAGCCTGCTGGCTTATCTGGGGAGCATAAGCAGGTTGTGTCTTCCATACACAAAGGTCCCTTCTTCCAAATATGTTTAGTGCTACCAAACTATCTCTGTCACTTTTGCAGACCAGGTATGCACGCAATTTAAGTAGACCAGGCCTGGAGAACTCCTACCACATCAGCAGTTGATTGAGTAAGATACAGTTAGAAAAATGCCCTTTATCAAAGAGTTCGAAGTTTAAATAATCAACATGGACAATGTTTGAGATAACTACGGGTTACTACAATTAAAAGGTTGCTATCACCAAAATTCATGTAATTGTCTGTCTCCTAGGGATTATTCATTTTGGTGTTTGGTACTCTCTGGGACAAGAAGGTAAGAATTCAAACTATTTCTTACATTATGTGAAAATACTGTTAGAATTTGAACATAATTGCTCTATTTACTGGTTGATAATTTTTTTTAACAAATAGATACAAGAAGCCCTGCTGAAGAGGAATTCAATGTCCAAATGGAGTTCACAGCAAACAAAGGTTAGAACCTTGACCTAAGAATGTATCTCAGAGTTATTGCTTAATAGCCTAACATTCTCCAAGTGTCTTTTACCTCAAATGCACTTTATATTCTGAATTATTTATTAGAACTAGTCAGAGAACAAGAAGACAACGTAAATATGACTATACCTCCTTTTTCAGAGTTCATTATTTCACTTATAATTGGTAAAAAATGAGAAGTTTGGTGGACATTTTCTCTAAATTCCACAAGAAACAAACCACAAAATGTAATTGAAACGTTAAGCTAGAAAACAGAAAATTTCAGTGGCATCATATTTTATTCACAATCTAAGAGGGAATTTCTTGAGGACAGTGCCTGTCAGCTACGAGTAGGAAAGGATGGAGATATCGCAAATGGAACTCCTGAGACAAGGAGAAGGGTTTGCCTGCGCTCTATGCTGGGAATAGAAAATGGGAGGAAGTATGAATCATTTGTCAAAATCATGTCTATATACAGCAAAGACTCAGATTTCAGTGACAAAAGATAGAACATAAATGAATGTGGTTCTGGAACCACGTGGCCTGGACACACTCCTAGAAGAGGAGAGACTTGGGTCCCATACACAGCGATTTCCTGCATTTAACCCAAAATATTCAGTGCCTAAAAAAAAAAATAATGCTGCAAACTGGGACAGAATCCTTATGGAAGATCCTGGAAGGCTTCTCTTCCTCCTGCAGAGACTTTTTCTGGCCTAGTGACTGTTGCACTCACCTCTGCACAGCCTGAATGGGCATCTGGAAGTGCTTCTGCTCGGGATAGGCATTTACATTAAAGACGAAACTGGTTCCACTACCATCTTTAAAACAAAAAAATAAAGTTTGCACAGTGCCTCGAGAAAATCACTCTGAGAAACACAATTAAAACAGAAATGCAGGCAGTGCTTCTGGTGAACAGAGTTGTAACTGTATCATGGAACAGTTGAGGTTGGAAAAAAACCTCCAGAAATCATCTAGTGCAAACCCACTGCTTGAAGCAAGGTACACTAGAGCAGGTTGCTTAGAATGTTGTCCCATCAGGTTTTCAGTACCTCTAAAGCTGGAGAATCCACTTTGGACAAAAAGTTGCGGTGTTTTGCTACTCTCACCATAAAAAAACCCAAACTTGCTCTTATGATTAAATGGAATTTCTTCCATTTCAATTTGTGCTCCAGAGATAAAGTCTCCAATTAAAAATGCTCAGTGGCTGTTTGAAAAGGGTAAAATAGGCTTCATCTCCTACAAGCTACTAGGAAGCAATGGAGCTAGACTGTCTTGTGCCAGCCACGTATTTGCTCCCTTCACACCATCTAATCTTTAGCAGCTCCTGGTTCCTCTCTCCTTGCATTCCCAACCTCCACACATTTCATGGAACCATAGGCCTTTCATCCAAAATGCCTAAAGGGAGGCAGAGCCATTTAAGCCACAGGGAAATGCTGGCACAGGGACAAGTGAGCTTAACTAAGTTCGAAAGAGATATGGCCCAATTGGAAGGATGCAGGGCAGAACAAGTACCAAAGAGATGGGATGATTGCTGTGCTAGAATGACAGAGGACTCTTCAGCCTAGACAGCTGATGGAGAATGTGGGAGTGATGTATACTGCTACGAAGCCATGGAGAAAATATACCATCCAGTTTGATACTTAAGGACCAAACCTGACCCTAATGAGGGGCAGATTCAAAGCAAGCAAAGGAGATAGAGACCTCCATGCTCCTGGATGTTGTGGACGTTTGATGTTTTCCTGAATTTTCTTACAGTTTATTTCATTTTGTGTAAGCTTAATAGGCCACTAAGGGCTGTTGAACACCAGGGTCTTGCCTCTGCCTCCAGAAGTCCCTCTACGTCTGACAGCCAGAAATAGAAAGAACATTCTGAACATGCGCTGCTACAAGCTTACTTTGCTTCTGTGAAAGTCTTCCCTAGGGCCTCTGCTATAGCCCACGTTGGACAAGCAGCAACTGGGCTAGAGGATCCTTGCATCCAACCAAGTGCAAATCTGCTTATGGCGTTAAGCAACCACCACCCATTGGAGAGGCTGGGCAGTGGTCTCTCAGTGTGAACTAAGGAGGAAAAAACCACGGTTAACTGCTTTTACAGTGAGGTTTGACAAACCTCTTAAAGCAGAATTTATGAGGCTGACCACACAGGTCGGTCACAGGCTCAGTGACCCAGGAGGATCTTACAGCCCCAGAAGAGGGCCAAGAGCTACAGACTAATAGTCATCTCACCAAGAACTCTGCTGGTTGAAGACATGTTGCAGCTACAGAGTTGTTTGTTACCCTTGTCCCGGTGATGCCAAAGATGTGTTCATCTCTACTTCTGCACAGGAGGAGTCATATTCCCAGACAGCATATACAAAAGTTTCAGCCAACAGGAATAAGACACCTCTATCTGGAATGGCTGCATGAGGATGAATAACTCTGTGTATTCTAGTCAATAAATGCTTGTTTCAATTTACACTTCTAGATTTATAAACCCTCATCAAAAATGCCACGCCAGGATGAGTACGGGATTGACGGCATCATAATCTAACCACTGGCACGTGGGGTAGAAAAAAATTATGGTGGTATATGCTAGCATCACTCTTAAATGACAACAGAGCTTAGTTTCATATTGGTATCTGAACAGGGTTTATTCAGAAAAGCTATAGAGGTATTGCTAAAGAACTGGGAAGCAGACTTAAAAACCGGCATAATTGAGACAGATGGGTACATAAACTCAAAGGAATTAAGGAATCCATTAAAGCTGGACTACCAGCTCAGAGGAGTAGTGTTGTCTCAGATCATTTCACAAGAGTGAACTCTTCCACAAGAATCACAGAATTGCTGACGTCGGAAAGCACTTCCAGAGATCACCCAGATCATACCATTCTCCCACTCAGAATATGGACAGTTAGAGCTCAGAGCCATGTCCAGCTGGGTTTTGAGGAGCTCCAAGGATGGAGACTCCACAATCTCTCTGTGCAGCCTTTTCCTGTGTTTGAGCACCCTCACAGTGAAAAAGTTTCTTTTTAAGTAGGATTTCCTGTATTTCTGTTTGTTCCCACCGCCTCTCGTCCTTTCACTGGGCACAAACGAGAAAAGTCTGGCTCTGTCTTTACTCCTTTCCAGTCAGGCGGCCCTCAGCATGTCCTGTTGCATGGGGTTGTTCCTCTCCAGGGACAGGAGAGCTTTGCATTTCCCTTTGCAGAGCTTCATAAGATTTCTGTCATCCCCTTTCTCCAGACTGTTGAGGTCCCTCTGAATGACAGCAGACTCGATCAGCCACTCCTTCCAGTTTTGCATGACTTTGCACCCACTGCAGACTTGGTGAGGGTGCAATTTTCCCATCATCTGTATTATTAATGAAGATGTTAAACCAGTACTGGACCCAGTAGCCACGACTGAGCGTGCCCTCTCCGACGATGTGCTGAAGGCCCAGGAGGAGACAGCCTGTGATTAGCCAGGCAGAGGAGCGCTCTAAGTTTTAATTGCTCCAGCCACCTGCCACATTCAGATCTTATGTCAGCATGAGACAGGAAAGATGCAGTTTCTGCCTCACTTTTCTTCATTTAGGATCCCCAGAATCATCCACCTGTTTTTTCTTTAACTCATTCTCCAGGTATTCCAGTGTTTTCTGCAGGAGGGTGACTCCTGGGAATCCAGGACTGGGAACATTTCCTAATGCATTTCTAAAGCACCATTCCTTCTTTCTGGCTTGAAAATAACATCTGCCTGATGTGCTGCAATTCTGACTGTGGGAAAAAGTCAGTTTTCGCAGGAAACTGGAAGGAAAGGCAGGAATAACTGATATGACTATCATTAAGCATGTTAGTTTCTTCATTCTTCATTTCCTCCATTGACACATCCAGCAGAGTAAACTAGAGAGAACAAGTTGTTAAGTCTTGGACCCCAATTCTGAATTCCTTTTCAGACAGAATCTCCTGGGCCAGACACTGTGGAAGCTGCCACAGTTGTGGAAGCTGCTGCAGTCAGTGGGAACCGCCATATTTCCTTGGCAGTTCTGCTGCTGATAAGGAATAAAGAAAGTGAGATAAAAGTCTTTGATCAAACTTTTTAGATGTAATTCATTTACCTTCTTCCTCTACCACCTTACGATACCAGTGACTACACACGAAACTGCCTATTTTCCCCCACAGTGGTATAACCTAATGAATGGAGGGGGACTGAACAGAAAAAGATGTATTTTCCGTGCTTTTTAAAAACACGTATGTTGGAGGAATCCCATTAAACTCCCAGACCACTCCAGAAGTGAAAGAGAAACTTCATATCACTAGCAAAAAAGTTGCTTCCGGACGATCTGGGCTGCAGAGTTGTGTTCCAATGCCCTCTAGTGTGTCAAGTTAAATTTGCACCTGATTATCCCAAGCTGTTGGCCTTCAACGACCATACCCAAGCATATAAATCTTAGATTTCTGGCTACCTTAATGGATATACTCCCTCAGATAAGGGACCAGAACTCTGTGCTGTCTGATATGACAGACTCGGGAGCCTAAGCCTTGTTCCCTGGCCAACAGTTAGAGACAGGCTGTTTGTGTCCTGCAGTATATTTTAAAGTTTATCTCCTTCATCCCCATGCAAACGGATGAGTTTGATGCCTCACAAACATCTAACTTGTCCCACTAGGGATTGCCTGCTTGAACTACTGAACAACATTTTATTGTAACCTTTTTCCTCCCCTCAGAGTGGCTAGAAAGGAAGTTCCAGGCTTTTGACAAAAAGTAATTTTCTCTTTTACAGTCATCCTCCCTGATCCTGGTGACACCAATGCTTGCTATGAGCTATCCATTTTCAAGAACCTTTAACAACTTATGTGGGAAAACAGGTACGTGACAATAGATCTCTCCTACTGAAGCACAAACAAGGTTTTGCCTGAGTTCTCCCTCCCAGGTTCTGTCTGTCCTGATGTCTATCAATCTCTTTGTCTGTCCATCCATCCATAGATAGTATTTCATCTTCTAGTATGAAGGAACTGTAATAAGTCATTGGAATCACTAGAATAATTAGATGAGACTGTAGTATAATGCTAGCAGTATAATTGTTAACACTAAAACAAGTATTGGGTGGTGCCATGTTTCACCAGTTCTAAAAATCACTACCTGACCTTTGTTTTGGGCTTAATGATGTCACGACACAGTGCTCCTCAGTTCGTTTACTGTTCATGTACTCTTCACCAACTTGGAGTTGTATCTCTTCAAAAGCTCTCTGGCAGTCATTTTACGGATGTCACCGTTTCACTTATGACTGGCTTTTGCAAGAAGCATTGCTGAAAATATGAGTAATTTCATTCCTAAATGTGCAATCTTTGCATCCAACCATCACTCACAGAAGATGGCAACATTTGGTGAAAGTGGGAGATGAAGGAGCTTAATGTAGGCAAGCAACTGCTTTTCAAAAGTCTGTTTATCAGTCAGATAATGGAAGAAGTTGGTCTCTGACTGTGCTACAGTAAGTTTACATGAGCACACTAGCCAGATACACTGAGAATGGGACTGCCCATAAGAATGAGACTTGCTCACAACTTGCTTCTCATGCTGTTACCACCTGAAATTCCCACGTTATTAGCACACTTGGGTTCTGTGAACTTGGGTCTTAGTTTAGAGCCCTCATGGTCACATGAGAGAGGGAACTGGGATTCTTCTCAAGAACATGTGTTCTAGATGCGTCCCCGTGCTCGAGGAAGACAACTGAGTCTTCCATTTGTGTAAATATCTACCCTGTGGCATGATCATCAGTTCAAGCTGACATATCCTGCCTGTGTAATCAAACACATTGATTTCTGTGATTGCTGGTATTGCTGTAATCTAGCTCGTATCAGGGCTGCAGACCAAGTCAAAGCCACCTGGGTCATCAGGACAGGTCTAACTGTCCTTATTTTGCAGTGCCAATATGTCCCATGCTATCTGTCTTTATGTCTAACCACTGTTCTTTGTTTTGCAGGAAAATACAGAGTATCATCTTCAGAGCCATCCAGCTCTTCCTCTGAAAACACTTCCAAGTCATATTCTTTGCTTAACTGAGGCACTGCAAATGCTAAATCACATAATTCTGAAAGGACCTCTGCCCTTTCGAAGACACATACAAAAAGCACCTGTGAGACACCAAGAAGCGGACTGCTTCACTTTGACTAAACTGTGCCTTGATTCATTCTTCTGGAGTAATAATTTCTCGTTAATGTGTAAAGCAGGGAAGCTTTGAGAAGGGGAATTTTACAGGGGTTGCCAATCCCAGAAGACATGACAAGATGTTTCAAACTTGGAAGGATCTGAAGGCTTTCGAGTGCTGGAAAAGACATTGGGAGTGAAGAATTCTCGGCCTTTAAGAGGGTGCTTAGCACTATGCAGTACTGAGCCATGAATTGCAGTGCTATACACAGCTGTTTCCAGGTGGTTTTAGTATTTCCGCTATCAACTCTCTGAATGATTCCAAAGGCCTGTGTAGATACACAAGTACCTCATAGCTTCTCTCCTGCCTTCTTAATAGACCCTGGAAAGGCCATAGCGTATAGTGCTCTCCACTTTCTATTTAAGATTTTCTGGAACCAAAGATTCACATCTGAGAAGGTCCAGTTCAGATCTACACTTCTGGCTTAGGTAAAATGAAGACCGTGATGACTCCTGCGTGGTCTTCTTTCAGATGGAACGTACTGAAAGCTCCATGTGGCACTTTTTTGAAGAAAAGGAAGCTTTATTTCCTTAACTGTAAGTGTCCTTCCCTTGATATGTAATGTGGTAAGACAGAGATGGTTGCTGCCCTCTACCACAGAGTGGACTGCCTTTATTTAATGCATAGTAGTGTTAAGTATGCGAGGAGTCTCTTGTGTAAAGTTTGTATATTTGGGTCTCCTCTCAGAGGAGAATCACACTTGGAGGGCTCAGAGAGTCAACTCTGTAGTGACTATAAACCATCATGTGCCAGGCAGGATGAAAGGTTTTATATAAATTATTGCTCTAATGCTACATTTGTGGAATCAGTTATTTCCAAGCCTGTATACCTTCAAAGGCAGAACTCTTGTCTTAAGCAGAGGGCTACGAGAGAGCCTGCAAATTATTTATAGCGCACAAAAATATTGCAAAACTCAATGTAAAATATGAGAGATGGAATCATGAAGATTTAAATTTGAGGCCAATATCAAGCACCGCTGTCAGGCAGTACAGCCCCATTTTGTTGTTGGGGAACCAGGCCTATGTTTACCAAGGGGAAACCTGTTCCAGGACTTTGGGATGAACCAGGATGGGAGACTGTTGCCCACAGTTACAGTCATGTGTAACATTTTGGTGTGGGAAGGTGATGATGACTGCAGACAATAAACAAGCATCAATCAAATGTATTATTTATGTTGAAAGCAATTTCTTTGTGCTTGAAGATGCAGATATAGTACTAGAACTAGAACAAAGACAATAAGAAATATTTGAAAGTCCAGAATCTCTTTGAACTGCATGGCCAGTGGAAAGTTGAAAATCAGGCCTTCACACATTATTCCAACCAAAACTTGCTTTTGGACAGCCATTTGACCTAATTCACACTGGAATTCACTTGGGCAAAATTGACTTGCTGCAAAACCATCAACGCTGAGTTAGAACAGGCATTACATAAACTGTCCCTGTAGACACCACAGTCCTTCCACATCTTATCTCCACAGCCATTTCGCCTCCAAGGTTTCACCACACCAAGTGTGGGTCTCAACTGTATGCGAAGTCAGGATGTGATGCTGAGCTGTCTGGCAATGAAGGGACATCTTTGGGTGGGTCTTAAAAGGCAAAGTCCTTGCCAGTGTTAGAAGGCCATAAATAAACCAGCCTGTGGGCCAAATGAGAGCTTGCAGGATTTTTTCCACTTGCTGCCTGCCAGGAGGAGAAGGTCCTGGTTGTCCCTGGTCCAACACTGCTGTGAGCATCTCCCAAATCATTTAGCCTGTGCTGTCCCCAAGGCCAGGAGAGCCAGGGTAGCAAAAGAGTCAGTCCACAGCCATCCCTGGAGCAGCGATGGCCAACCAGCACTGCAGTGACAGCCCCTGTTCAACTGCCGGTCTGCAGCAGCCAGCCATGCTGGGAAGGATGAGGTCTCTTGTTATCAACAAAGGAAATATGTGTCCATAAGAACTGTCTAATTCCAGTCCCAGCCTTGGATGAGGGAACAGCCACACAAGAGCTGGCTCACTATGATGCTCTGAAGTGTTAGAGGCTTCTTATTGCACCAGCAGAAGAGCTGGCAGTGAGGTGGGGAAGCAGAGAAATGTGGGGTGGTTGTTTACGAGCACCCAGGTCATTTAAATTAATTCTGAAATGCCCCAGCAATCACTTCAGAAGTCTCTTCTACCCTTTTACCCCATGGAGCCTGGGCTGCAGATCCTATTTTGCCCCGAGTAAGTGAATGAAGCAGGTTCACATGTTTGAATGATGTCATTGTTAATTAGAATCATAGAATGGCTAGAGCTGGAAGGGACCTTAAAGATCATCTAGTTCCAACCCCCCTGGCAGGGACACCTCCCACTAGACCATGTTGCTCAAAGCCCCATCCAGCCTGGTCTTGGCCTTAGAAAACCCAGAAGAGATAGAACAGTCACCTTGCTTGAGAAGAACTGCTGTGACAGCTTTTCCCAGGAGACATCCTAAACTTGGGGCTGGGAGCTGGAAAAGCTATGCTTCCTTGCTTCTCTGCTCAGGCAGCTTGGGCTGTGCCTTTTACATCTCTTCCCTGTAGCCAAGAGCTACTTACAAGCAATGCTGACAACACCTGGTGGCTCCAAAGGGTCTTCTATAGGTTACATCGATCTTTTGCAGAAACTAAGAGGATGTGACGTCTACCTTCCCTATGATCCAAGTCTCCAGTCTCCATTTCCTTGGACCACTGTTGCTTCCAGTTCAATGCAGCGAGGTAAAACAGGTGGGCAAGGCAAGGGAGGTATCAGCAGCTGCAAATCCATGTCTGGATGGGTCCGTAACCCAGCACCACCACAGGGTGGAGCAAATAAACAAGACTGATGTTCTGCATGGAAAACCTGTGAGTGGAGGTTAGGAGGAAAAGGAATTCACACTTCTCATGCAAGTGGTGCAAGTTAAGCAAAGGACAATTGGAAAAGTTCTTTGTTTTGGGGAAAATGAACGCCCTAAATGCATGTTTTAACAGGAAACAAAGGCCTACGCTTGCTTTGGCCATGAGAAAATATCACCAATTCTTCAGCTACTGTTTGTATTTGCATCTAAAGCAAATGTTCTCCTTCATACAACACTTAAGTACAAAAAAAAATCTGCTCTACAGTTTCCAAAAAACACTTCTCTAGAGAAATTCCAGGTGGCAGGTCAGAGTTATTACAGTCCTTCTCCTGAAGGTCAGAGTTAGGAGGCCGCTCTAGAACTGACCTGGTGTTCAGAGGTACATATCAAACAAGGCTAGAAACTACACTTATTCAATGCTTCTGGGCAACTTCATACAGGTCTATTTAAGGAGCCTAAATATAGATTTTAAGAGCCTTAGAAACTCATGCTTTCAATATTCTGCTCCAATGACTGTGGCAAAGCTGCCTTTATTAGACACGGTGCTTAAGAGAGGAAAGAGAGGCTGTCAGCTACATCCTCTAGTGACTGAACACAGAAAATATTTGAGTTAATTGCAGTGCAGACACACTGGAGAGAGAAACTACCTACAACTACAGCTCTTAGCAGCTGACTTTTCCTAACCTTGTGGCTCATGGCCTGAGTGCAGCATTTGCACCATTGACACCATGATGGTTACTTTTCTTTGAACTCCAGGACTTGCAGAAAACTGCACTTCCCCTGTGGCCATGGCACCTTTCGTCTATTCCCATGTTGCTTTCCTGGATCAACTCAGAAGCAGGAGAAGCCGAAGGCAGGAATTGTGAGCCCACACTAAAAAAGGCTGAGTTAACTCAGCCTGGAAGCCAACACATCTGCTCCCTGAGGCTGTCCTAATTTTTGTGAGATAATTTCCCCCAGTGGCAGTGAAACAAGCAGTTGGCCTAGCAACGATTCTTGTTGATTTTGCTGCTTTATTCAGACCTTTATCCAACATTGATCAGTGCCATGTATTGCCCATAATAACCTTCCTCTTCTGCTGGTAAATAAACGAGTGTCCATTTCCAAGCAATAGCGACTGCCCAACATGGATCTTGCTTCTAGTACAGAGAAATCTTGGAGACATAGGCTCCGAGGAATGAAAGAGTGAGCAGTGATGCTGATCTGCAAAGATCCTGGAAACCACCTATGATATCAGTCAAACAATGTTTAGGGGATATTTCGAGCACTTGTTGCAGGTAATGGAGCATTCCATTGTACCCAGTACAAAGCCTGGTGGACAGTAAAACAAAGCACTTTGGGAACTGAGGAAGACCAGGGAAATGAGCAGGCTGAACAGATTGTTGTGGGCTTCTCCTTTTGGGCATCTTTTGGGAGGATTGAGACTGTCAATCTTCAGATCCCAAGGAAAATGGACTGTGTGTACAGTTTCCCATAAAAGGGACAAATACTGGAACGTTTGTAGAGAGTGACTGCAGCTATACCCATGAGGTGTTTTTTCTGCACCTATGAGATGCTCTGAACTCTGGTACTCTCAGGATGAGGAGCTAGTGGGGCTAGGGGAGCCCAAAGGGCAGCTGGGACGTGTTCCTTCCACAGTGCAAAGCTTAAAGTAACATCATCCAAAGGGAACAGGGCCAGTCCCTATTGTCTTTCCCAACCATCACATTCTGCTGCTCGGAAGATGCAGGAAAGCAGGTCAAAACCAGCTTCCTGATGTGGAGTGAAGAAATCCTTGGATCCAGCCACCAGCACCTCTGGTAAGCCCAACAGCCTCATTCCACAAGGCCCCAGACCCGTCAGAACATGAAGCAGTAACCAGCAGATCCCAGTAAGGTCCTGATGTCCTGGACATGGACTGGAAAGGGGTTTCCTCTTTCCTGGAGGAGAGCAGCTCCATCTTCTTCTCTTGGGACCGGGGACAGACTTTTATTCCCAGATTTCAGTAGGAAGCCAGAGCATCAAGCAGGGTGCAAGTGCACCCAATGTCACCTGTTGGGACATCCTCCATGACTGGCACACCATCACAAGTTCCCCTGACAGAGTGGAGTCGGTGTGTGGTTTGGCAAGGGGTGAAGACATGGGCTCTGTCTACACGAGTAAAATGAACAGGGTCAGAGCCTATGCGTGTCTTTGGGAGAGTGGTGACAGCTTGTAGTTTTATACTTGGTGTCCCTTTACTCTGGGGACACCAAAATGATATGCAGGATATGACTTAACTAGGACTTGCCTGGATCCTCTCTGTCTCTTGTTTCTCTGTCTCACACATTGACTAGCAAGCTACACCCTGCAATAACAACATTCATTTTTATGTATCCCTTGTCTTTCATTCCATAACCCTGTGACATTTACGAGCTTGTCAGTTTGGGTGTGGGAGTCCCCTGACCCAAGGTGGAGCCCCCTAATCCAGCTGGCAGAAGGTAATTATGTCTGTAACTAATTTTCACCTGTGGTGAGGTCCAGCCAGATAGTGAGACTTGTTGCAGGAAAAGCTGATGTGTTTGTTTTGATTTTATTCCAAATGCAGAGAATAAGAGGGACTGAGATTCAACATGTTGATAGTGCCTTAATTAAATACACCATGATTTGGATGGTTCATCCTTACTTACAGGACTGCTGTGAGCACCAGGGTGAATCCAAGTGTAAAAACAAGCAAAACCAAGCAGAAAACAGCTCCCTGTGTACAACCTACTGCCATGAGAGTGCATTTCCCTTGGCTGCCATTCCTTGTGTCAGGTATATGGTAAATACAAGGGCAGCTTCACTCTGCAATTATTTACTATTTGTATTCTGAACTCCTTCCATTCTGATATGCAGAAAACAAGAAACTGCTTTCAGAGGAAACCTAGGCAACCAAGTTTCAAATGTGGAAACTGTTAGAGCCCTTAAAAGCAGAGATTTTGGGACATACTAGATCCATTGCTTCCTGCCATCTGCAATAAATTCTTGGGTGTTAACACCTTATCCAGCATCCACCAGTATCACAGACCCAGTCTTCATCTTCCTACACTCCCACTCCTCTCCCTGACTTGTGATTTCCAAAGGGATACAAATTAATAGTAACTGCTGCAGATCCAATCCTGTGATAACTGATGATCTGCTCCAATTTCATCCACTGCCTGCTGAAATCAAGGGAGATTTATAGATGTCTAAAAGTACTTTAGATTATGCATAGATTTACTCCTGAATATTTGAAAATCTTCTGTGTTGAGGTCTCCTAGAAAGACAAATAGCTTTAATATGAAATTATTTCCCTGCTAGAGAATTGGCCAAAACTACTTCGTAGTAGTTTACCATGAATTCTATGTAATAGCTACTCAGCTTTTGTAAAACAGCACATCTCCATGGAAAATGAATTTTGATGTACTGATTTACATACCTATGGATATGTGCCCTTTAGATTTCTTGAGTAATTCCTATAGGAACATTCCTAGGATCTTAATATACGCGCTTCTCTATGACATTTTCCAGTGTTTTAAGAGGTTCTACCTGTTATATAACTAAGTTTGAACTGTGATTGGGATTAAATGCATGGGCTTCCGGCACTACTGCTTCCTATTGGATGAAGAAGTGAAATTCAAAGAATACACAAGCGAGGCAGGGCATGAACTTACTTTAGACAGCAATTCTATGTGATGTTCTTTAACTGCCAGGTTCTACAGAGTAAACAGATTGCTGCCAAGATGTTGATAAAGCATTTAATCTGTATGCTGACTGGTCTTCTACAAATTGTATTCATCATTTTTCACTGAAAACTGGTGTCATATGAACTATGGAAACATAGCAGGCTGAGATTTATCCCCCTGCAGCTCTTTATCTTCTAGACATCATGGAAATTAGGACGATGGTTAAGAAAATAGTTCCAGCAATTCCACCAATTGTCATTCCCAGGATGTTCCCATGGACCTGCCTTGACTGACACCTCTCACCCGTAAAGAAGAAGGCATGTCCTGATGGGCACCTGGAAAAATAAAGTACAGATTCACATGGATGAGGATTTTTGTCCTGCCCTATAGGCCCACCTCAATGTCCTCACACACACTATCCTGGATGAGTAGTTCCCATTAGAGGGGTTCACATCACAACATCCCCACCTTGTTTTGAGGTTTGGAGGCTATTTACATCCCCTGGAAGCAGCACAGGATGGGGCTTCTTGCCTTCCCTTACAGCTGCTAGTAGAAACCAGTCACTGCTGTGAAGTGTTTTGTTCCTACTGTTCCTTGAAAACCTAGTGGCTCAGACCTCTGAGGTCTGTACCTCTACATTCTTATTAGCTGCATCATTTGGTTCAGAAGAAAATCAAGGCAAGGAGGGAAGAAGTCTGTGGTACCTGCAGCTTGCTCTCCCTTTCACATTCACACAGACTCCATCATTCTGACAAGGGTTTGGGTGACACGGGTCTTGCGGATAGGGCAACCGGTCTTGAATGGGCTCCATATCCTGGACTGCTCTCTTCTGCCTTTCAAGAATGAGGCCTTCCATAAAAGCAGGTTGTTTAGGTACGACAAGGACTTCAGTTTT
>VXAK01007434.1:16763-43093 GCA_013399435.1 Arenaria interpres
GTTTAGTTGTTTTTAGGGAAATTTAATTTTTTTAAAAAAAAAAAAAAAAAAAGGAAAGAGAGGAGAAAGACATCAGGTAACAGTAAATGGTGGTTTATGCAGTATTTTTCATACCAGGAGCTCACAGGGCTCTTTGTGGACTGCAGGGTACTCCTGCTCCATTTGCCCTTTACAGACCTCTTGCTGTGCCACAGTAAGTTCTGCATATTCAAGGCACAAGATAGAAAATAATATTGAAATTTTGATAACCAGTTAGGTAGATCAGTGGTATTCTGTACTTTGAAAAATGGCGCCAAATGTGGCTGTTCTGTTTGGAAATAAACACAAGGATGGCCTTTTAGTACGTTCAATGCTTAGAAATGGATATAGCTACTTGTTAGGGTGCTTAAAGGTGTCTAAAAAGTTAACCTTCAGTAAATATTTGCTTTTTAGGTTCTTCTGAACTCACAATCAGTTTAGCCAACATCACCCACCTGAAACTAAGACACAGAAATGCTTTTAAAAGTTGAACCCCATTAGAGGAGAAGATGACTCAGAGACAGCTGGCAATAGTTACTTGAATGTGTGTAAAGAAATATGAAGACCACCCACGCATTTGTTTTTGTAATGAGAATTAGGAAGAGGGTCTTTACCATTAAATTCTGCAAATATAATCAGGTCATCATTTTTCAGGAAGCTTCTCCGTCTCATCTGGCTGTGGGATATGAAGTTAGTCCATCCCCAGTCTACAGTTCTATAGCAATTGCACGAAGCATCAAATTTCCCAGAAACTGATGGTTTCTCCCATATTATGGCTCCACTAGATCCTGCAAAGAGAATGAGAGTGACGGATACAAACTACAAAGTTCTGCTGCTGGAAACATGACATGACTTTTTATGCATTACAGTGTTAAACGGGATTTATGCTGTAAAATCAGGTTCAGAGCTGAAATGCCCAAACAAACCCCAGAGGCATGATAAATTATGGGTGCCAGCAGATCCCTAGATACGGTCTGCATGAGGACTCAGCCTATGTGAGGGCATTGAAAGTCCCCTTTCACTGAGAACTAACCAAATGCAAGTTACCCTTCATTGTCACCAACTAAGAGCTCCCACCTGTGTAAGGACACTCCCTCATCAGTTTTTAAGCACCTGTGGTTTAGAGTCTAGCAGGTTTTGTTCATTGCTATGGTTCTGTTAAACGTATTCATATCTAAGGTTTAAAACCTACTGAAAAATTGTGTACTAAACTTCCAGTGAAAAAAGTGAAGAGGGATGGAGATTCTTCTCTAGTATTTTATTCTGTACCAAATTCAGTATTGTCCTGTTGTTCTTATTTCTTTGAATTAACGTATCCACGGGGAACCCTAGGGGTGGATGTGGAACTATGGTTCTACACGCTATAAACCCAGAGTTAAAAGGTATTCCATGTCTGAAAGAGCTCGTTATCTACAGTCCACCCCCAGCCAAGCAAGACAGGCTTCATATGCTGCAGCCTGATCTCACAGGTGTTTTCAGGTACTTTTTTCTTAAATACAGCTACAGTATGAACCCTGTGCATTCCGACCATATATGTTTAAGTTAACAAAGCCTCCAAAATGCAGGTTTAACTTCAATTATTGTTGCTTTAATAAGGGAATACAGCACCCTGCAGGCATTGCACCATCCTGTGGCGATATGTCACCTATCAAAATGGGCAAACCACAGGTAGAAAGGGAATAGCCCACTCATGGGAGAACTCTGTATTTAGAGTCAAACTCAAGGATTGTTCATAACAACACCAGCCTTCTATGTGTTAGTTTTCACGTGCGATGATTTTTTGCAGACAGGAATTCTGAGTCGTACACAGGAAAGTGACACAAATTGGGAAATGCAACTGAAGTTGCCCGAGTCTGAGTCCTACACTTGCTCCTTTGACGTGGGTTCCTCAGCTTTCATTTTCACCCTTCCTCCAGGCATTCACCACTTACCTGAGAGAACATGGTCTTTGCTTGTGGTGAAGCTTTTGCTTGAAGACATCCTTTGCAAGATGTCAGGGTCCTGGTCCAGCACCGTGAGTATAGCTTGGCGGTTCAGAGCTGGCCACTCCAGAACACCATCGTTCTCTCCACTGCACAAGTGAAAGGCAACGCGAGTGTAGCCACTGATTCTGGAGTGGGGATATAAACTTATGCCAAAACCATAACCCTCAGGGCTATAAAATCGGGGGCTTTGAATAACGTCAGTTGACGTATTTTCGAGGATTTGGCTGAAATTCCGAATGACCCACACGGCTGTGGGACAGGGAGTCTCGGTCAGGGTGACATCATCGATAGCAATCCCACCAGCTGAAGAGCTGGGGTTGCCCTTTAGTCCTTGGAACATGTAACGGAACTTCTTCTGAGCGTTGAGGGTTACATGGGCAATTTTCCAGTTATGGTCATTATCCGCTTGGGTAAAAAGAAAGCAAAACATTGCCATCAGCATGAGTAGCGATATAATGAAGCAGCTTATTCCCAGACATCCATTCCAGCTGTTTTTTGAGACAGCTGGTCCTCTCACAGAGTCCTGAAGGCTAGAGATCTTAAGTTGATATTGTGATTATAATATACTCACATTGCCTTATCCTTCTAAATGACATGCTTTGGACACACTGTATTAGGAACTCTTCACACATCAGTGAATGACAAGTCTCTAGTGTGCAGGGAACAGGCTAAGGGCCAAGACCTAACAAGTGGATGGGTGTCAATGACCCAGTGTGTTAGAACTAACTGTTGCTGCCACTTTTCTAGGGACTTATCCTTCCCTGAAAAGTGCTGCAGTTTGATATAGGCAGGTTTTGGGTTTTGACAACGTAAACGCATAGTGCCACGGTAATTGAATTTGTCCCATTTAACAAAATCACCCAAAGTGGGAACTCAGTTCACATTTCCAAAACTACATATGTTTTTATATTTCCAGCCATATAAAAATCAGGCTGGGATTCTTGACTGCAGATGAGCACAGGTTTTTACACCTGCGCAGTTGACTGTTAGATCGTATAGTAGCTATAACTAGTCAATTATCTCCACCAGAATTTGGCGTCCCTCTCAATCATTGAGTGTAACATAATATTATTAGGAACATTGTGACTTCTGCTGTGGAGCACCTAAATTACATTATTACACCCCAGAGTTTCACTGCTAAATGCCCTCATGTAATACCAAGATCCTTAGCTGCATTGCAAGATATTCTGGTAGCTTCGGTACAATCTTTTGATTTCTCAGCTAATCCACAGCATTTGTGGACTCAGTAAGACAACTATTCTGTATATTCCTCATATCTCCAGAATTACCTTGAAAGGTTTGAATTTTCCTCATCTTCCGAACGTTTCCAGTGCCATCATCCTCTTTAAGCCAGATGATCAGCTTGTCAGAAGGGCTTCCTGTGGTCTTATAGAAGAACTGGAGGCACTGCTCAGTTCTCTTTGGATAAAGGATTCGAGACTCTAGGAGTGCTACCTCGTCTGCCTTGCCAGAGCTGGTGCTGAAGTACATGGCATAGCCAGCACCTGGGAAGAAAGTGTAGAGTGTCACTTTTTGCAGATTTCCTGCTAGCAAATTTATCATTAACATTATCAGTTGCAATGATAAATTTAGTAGGCCTAAGTGAACATGACCAGTAGAGGAAATGGTATGTGGTAATCATCCAAGACAGACCAGGATAAGAACAGGACTAGTATCTTAGCATATATATGGAACTCATCGCTGGCAGCTTATGTCAATTTTGCCTTAGTTGGTCTCAATGGAAGTTGGATACATCAGGAATGTCAGAGATATGATACTTACTGTCAGCTCTTAATCCTCTGTAACTAGTAGACTTTTTTTTTTTTTACTTGATTTCTAAAGGTGAGATCTTAGAGATCACGTACTATATTATGTTGTAAAGAGTAAGATAACTGATTATCAGTGATAAAGATAATAAAAAAGGGTTGGACACAGAACTAGCACCTTCCTAACCATGAATGTGAATAAGCTCTTTTTTACAGCTTGTCGAAAAACTTTTCAAAAATCAGCTTCTCAGTTTGGGGAAAATATTTAAGAATTCCTGCCCCTCTAGTTAATTTCCCACTAACATTTTCTGAAGTGTTCCTTACTTTAGATTTGAAATGTCTACTTTTATCCTTATATTTACAAGGGATTTACCACTTGCACATGCATCTTATCTTGGTATCACATGGACTTGTCACATCTTATCTGTGTTGCATTGCTCTCGTTATTAATTATAGACTATGTTTATATTTACAAGTGAAATTCTTTTAGCTATTGTGTAAAAATTCCCTCTGTTGGGGGCTGGTTTCTTGGACTGTTGTCAAAGCTGACATCTGGGGCATCATCAATTAAACCAGTAGCTGTATAAACCCAGTACAGCCTCCTGCATCGTGAGTGGAGCTGTTAATCATGTTCACTCTAACCATGTCAGGGGAATATTCTCTATTACCTTTGCTTTGAACTCATATCCACAGAAACTTTGCCAAAAATGCTTAATTGCTTTATGCACATATATGACACTGCACCATAAGTTAAATTAATGTTAAATTTAGAATCACAGAATCATAGAATTGTCTAGGCTGGAAGGGACCTTTAAGATTCTCTAGTCCAACCATCAGTCTAACTCTGATAAAAAACCATCACTAAACCATGTCACTAAGCACTATGTCAACCTGTCTTTTAAATACTTCCAGGGATGGTGCCAAATTTAAGTATATTACATATAAGTATGATCACTGTTGTTCCAAGTGGGAAACAGGTCTGTGAGCCTTATTCAGGTGCCTAACATGGTTGTTGACTTTATTATGGTATCAAACTCCAGATGATCAAGGTTCTTCCTCCTTTTTGATAAGACAAATAGTGGCAACATTAGGCATATGTGGTAGTTAGGGTATGGCCTTAACAGACTTCCACATGGGGATACAGGGATCAAATCCAGAGCCAGGCTGCCAGCTCCTCCATAAGCTTTAGGCTGTTCTTTCCCTCATTCAGTTTAGCCAGCAATAAGTCAAAAGCGTCAAATTGTTTGAGCAAAATACAATCCATCTGTGTCAGAAACCTAAAATTAATCCTGACTTGAGGTGGTTGGGGAAGGAATTGTCAAAAAACATCTAAATTCCTGACAAGTTAGTGATCCTTTGAAGGTATCCAAAAGGAGAGGCACTCCCTACTCATACAATTCCTCTAGGCTCTCTGGCTCTCTTAACCCTCTCCAGAGGGGTACTCTTCAGAGAACATCAATACTTTGCATCAATTCACTAAATGCTAAAGCATTATTGCAAGTTAAGTGCTTACTGCAGAGATTGGATTTTATCCGATAAGCTCAAAGAACTCTGCTGAATTCCTTTTTCAGTAATAATTATACTATATGGAGGGAAAAAAAAAAAAGAAAGGAAAGAATGAAAAAACTCAGATGAGGGTTAGGAGCATGTACTTATGGAAGCTGTCAGATGGTTTTATTGAGTTATATTGCGTTCTTGGACACGATCAACAACTACTAGCGTTATAAGAGGTTGAGAGTCTGTTTTTTCCAGTGGGTGGGTCACATAAGGGGAATAGTCTACCACTCCCGAGTACAGCAAATCAAATTTTTCCTTATCAAAGAGTAACAAAACACAACTGAATGTGCCAGAGGTCAGGATTCCTTCACTCTGTACTTGCACAAAATTTGCAACAGCAGTAATTTTTTATTTTTTTTAAAAAAAAAAAGTCTGTAGTAGCTTTCCCTGTCTAAATAATGACAAATTCAGGTCTTGCTTTTCAGAACTGCCTGCTGACAGTTATAATTGAGATTTAATCTTTATTCTCACTTGTAAACTAGCTCACTGTGGCTGAGGCTGACTTCACCCTTTCGGAGATTTTTCTTCCTTTAAAAAAATGACTAAACTATCATGTGAATAAGAAAATTATCCCTAAACTCCTATCTTAAAGTACTTTGCAACTTTATCCTACCTCCAGAACCAGAACTTCTCAAGCTTATTATTTGCTTTGCAAACACAACATTTATGAGTGTCTATGAGTGCTGTTTTGTTCTTATCATGTGGTAATGTAACTCTTACTCAGACTTTGGAAGTTACTGTAAATCCTTTTCCAGATTATATTTAAAAGGCCACTAGTTAAGATTGTTCTTTGTCTCCTTTTATCTTGCTGGTGTGGAGATCATTCCCCTATGTTGAAAAAACTCAATAAGAACATAAGTGCAACCATAAACTCACACTCGCAGGGCCAAGACACATGAAAATAAAAAAGGCATTTTGCTTAACTAGAAACAGTGCAACTCGGATGTTTCCTGGGTATTACCATAAATATGGTCATTTAATCCTGTGTTTTCAGAGTAGCCAGTGCTGAATTTTCTCAAGCATTGACTACAATGACAGACTATTTAAAGCACACAAACCAGTACAGACATGCACAAGGGATCCTTACTCCAGGTAACCCCTTTTCCATAGGAAAGTGTTCTGTTACTTCCTTTTACCTCTACAGCGCCCAGAAAGCGTGTGGTCTTCCTGCCCGGTAGCACTGCTCAGTTGATGGACCCAGTCTAGATCATCTCTGGTGTCCTGAATCATGCCACAGATATTTTCAAGCTCAAAAGAACACTGGTCCAAAAAAGTGTGAGTTGAAGCTGAAAAAAAACCGTACACGTGATTACGTCCGAAGTAGTATTTCATTAAAATTTCTCCTCTAATGTTGGGGGGTTTTGATTACACTAGTATAGACATCACGTAGAGGAGACAGATGTGAGCCCAAAGATTCAAAAAGGAAAAATTTGACTCCAGGAGGGATTCTCTGCATAAAAATAACAACATTTGATCACTTTGCAGAAGGTTAACAAACTGCCATGCGGCAGTGACTGATAGTGGCTGTCTTTGTGCCTGCTTGTAAGCCTTAGAGAGACAAGTCACTTTGTGAAGAGTAGTGGTGGTGTATTTAATCATTCCTCAGCTAGAGGTTATTGTTCTTCACGGCCCACTTCTCTGCTTGATAAGCGTGAGCGCTGCTCTTCAAGCAAAGCTCACCCAGTTACCTTAAGCTGGTTCAGCTTAGTTTGCCTGCAAGTTGATGTTTCTGTTGGCAGATACATGGGGACAAGAAGCTCTCCCTAACAATCACATGTGGCAATAACATCTTGTCGTGAACCAGCTTAGCAACTAACTAGACATCACTGGACTCTAGAGTTAGCCAATCTCAAGTGCAAAATAATCTAGTTAAGACCAAATGTCAGTAAGAGAGGACAAAGTACTGTTGCATTCACCTCATAAAAGTACAATGAAGCTGCCCATCCGCCAGCAGGGCTCAACCGCATGTCTGAAAGCCCAGGAGAAAAACAGAAGAAAAGATGCGAATGGATTGACTTTCACTGAGTAATTGAGCATTTACAAAGGTAGTGACAGTTAGCAGAGCCAAAGAGAGGGATGAGGAAGGAATAAACAGTTTGGGTCTCTACACTACACATCCTCTCCCAAACTTCCTCAAGAGCATCTGAGAAGAATTTTTTCTGGTTTTAGAGACATAAGGGAAGAGAACCAGCCAGGCTCAAACATAAACAAAGAAACAGTTTGCCATGGTTGAATTGGGACTTACTGCAGTTATACATGCGATACAGTCTTTCCAGGTCAATGGCACTGAAGTCTAGACGTTGTCCAATTACGTCATCAAATTCTGGTATCTTCGCTGTGATTGTGGGGATACTTTCATTTTTGTTAAATGAAAATGGTTCATAGTGCATCAATGATTCATAGTCATAGGGGGTGTTCAGATCAGTGATGTAGCTGTCATTATACTTCAGAAAATTGTGCTCTTTGCCTGGTGAAAGAACAGAAAAGTGTTTCATTTTTCAAGAAATCAGAAAGGAAATGGCTTTAGGATCGCCCCTTGGATACAATTTTCTGAGGCCAAATTGGCATACCTGAAAGCAACTACTTTACAATAAAATATTCAATTTAGCAAGATTTTTTTATGAAGTCATCTGGGGGACAAAGCAGTGCCTTTAGATTGCAGTTCTGCACCTTCCCATGTGACTTCACGCGATTAAAAATTAAACATCAATGAGCTGTAAAGAATGGGATATACAGGAAGTCAGATTAGATGGTCTAACAGTAAGCATCCTGAAGGACTGAACTTAAGGGTTAGTGTACTCCAATCCAGAGCCTGTGAATATTGATGCAAACATTTCCCAGGCCCTCCCTTCGTTAAGGGGATGGGTAAGACAGTCTTGGAGTGCCTTCAGGTTCTGCTCCTCTTTGAAGCAAAGAATACATTAGAAATTTGTGAAAACAAAACAAAACAAAACTCCTTTTACCTTAGATTGACAATATTGCTATGATATTTCTATTGAAATGTCTTTTGGAAACATGTTTTTCATGGTTTCTTGGTGAAATAGTCTGTCCTTGGAGAAAGTTTTTCATTATGAAGGTGTCTGCTAGGACAGAGAGAGGGAGCTATTTCACATACTTTGGTTCAGAAGTAAAGAGAGATTGCCAGCATTTCCAACCTCAAATAATATTTTCAGAATATTTGGTGTTCTATCTCCGAGAAGAAACAGCACATGACAGTGTGGTGGATAATTACAGCTTCTCTGGGTAAAGATTCCCCTTCCCTCCTGCAAGTCCATTCCGGGCACAAGGTATTCAGTCCAAGGCTTGAGATTGTGTAAGAGCCTGGAAGTGTTTTTGTGCAGATGATACTTGAATTTCTCCTTTTATCAAACAGAGTGAGAAACTTTTTAATTAAGTGATATTTCTTTTTATAGCTGGGGAAGAAGTCTTGGCAGGACACAGGCATGTGTAATGATGTTGGCTTTTAAGATCATTACCAGGCAATCAGTAACTTCTATGTGTTTTTAGAAGAAATAAACTATACAGCAAGGTGGCATATTCATCAGGCTGTCTTGTGTGTTTTCTGTGAGGTCTATTAGGCTTATTGGCTCTCCTGTCAGCAATAACATGAATAAGGGATCTCTTCTCTTACCAGCCAGTTATCTGCGCTGCAGTTTATGAAAATGCATTATGGCAAAAACCACTACCATGCTATCATGGGTTGCAGATCACTAATGTGGGAACAGAGCACAATCATATCAGCCTTATTTCCCTTTAGAGGAGGGGGCATCTTTCAAATGGCTTCAGGAGAAGTTTTCTACTTAATGAATTTGCCTAACTAGAAAATTAGACTTTGTAGTATGGATAGAAACCTACAGAACATAGGAATCCACTGTAATGATATCAGGCCAGCCCCAGGACTCCATTCAGAATAGTGTCACACTGAAGCCCATCATCTGTATCATTTTTTTGGCGTTCCAGATTTGTGGCTACTGAATACACCACAGATAAGCTGAGAGGATTCAATAATATATTTTTTTTTGGGGGGGAGGGTAAAAATGAAAAACAATGCACTGAAAACTTTTCCATACCTCTGCACATCATGGAGCTCACAACAGTACATTGTAAGACTTCTTGCTTTGGAGGTGGTTCATGGTTCATTACAGTACACAGCAAAAAGTCAGAGTCTAGATACTATTGACATCATCATCATCATCACCATGACTCAAGATAAGACAAAGTTAGCAATAAGGTGAATTGGTTTTAGTGCTGTTCCTGGCCTTTGACCAGAGAAGTTGTATCAAAATTCTGCTACATCTACAGATTGATTTACAGTGGTCTCAGGTGTGACCCAGTGTTTCTAAAATCATATCTTTAACAAGGTCTTGAAATCTAGGACAGAAAATGATGAATCTGCACTTTGCAAAACCTGACTTGAAGATTAAAACCCACCTGGAATAATTTGATCCCACCAGATGTTCACATAGTCATCCCGGTCCGTCCTTGACTGCTCATGGTAAAATCCTAACGCATGCAGGATCTCATGTTCCACGATGGCTCTGTAGTCACACCCTGCCCCGATAGAGAGGTCCTGCCCAGTCTGCAGGTCCCCCACATTGGACCAGCACCTGAGAAAGAGAGACACCTTGCTGTCTGTTAAGCAGTTTTCTTCTCTACATTTAAGTTCTCAGTAGGCTCGCTGGATTTAAAGTAATATCAAAAGAGGTTTAAATATAAAAGGAGTAATATAAATAATCATTTAGATGTTGACTGGATGCCTTGATACTCTAAAGAAACTCCACTGTGAAAGCAGACTAAGCCTCAAAAACAACTCACTGTCACCTGCACGAGGCCAGCGTTTTGCGTACCCTCTATTTAGACAGGCTCACCCCTCTTCTTTGAGATCTACAGGTGCTTAGTCCTGTATCTGCTGCTATTTTGCTAAGAAACATGCCAAGAAATACAATACATACATAGAAAAAGTAAACTTGTCAAGATGGACTGAGTTTTTTGCAATCACTCGGGTGAGGGAAGAGATCTAGGAGGATTTAAAATAGCAGCAATGGGTCCTTTTTGAACAGCAGCTGTGCCATGCATTGACCACAGGTGTGAAGTCACATTTTTCTTTGGGGGCCCAGACCCTGCTCTGTGACTCAACACATGCTAATCATGATTGGGGAGGAAAGAAGCTCCTCAGCCAATCCACTGGGAACCTTTTAGGGTAGCCCAAGAGTGATGAGAGAGGCTACTGCTAAAGAGCATCTGCTTGTACTGTAGCTTCATTTGCACATCACAAAGCAGCGTTGGGTGGAGTTTGTTGAAGGAGCTCTGAGCACACTAATGTGGGCACTGAAAACAAAGAGCTTGAGCTCTTGAATAGCTACTACCAGGGAGCTTCCAGAGCCAGGCTCTTCAGCACCAAGTTGTCAAAAATCATGGTGTTTGCAGTCTTGTAAAATAAGTGTCATAGGACATATTACACAAGGAAGAGCTGAGGGTAGAAATATCAGTCCCTACAGGCCTTTATGAAGTTGTAGGAGAACATGAAATATTCACAGCTGACATAGTGAGAACATTTTTGTGCTTTTCTAGATGCTCTTTCAAAACACATTTAGATATAGGAAATAAAGTAAACCTTTCATGTCCCTGAAAACCCAAACCTCTGAATACAAAACCCTTTCAAATTTTGAGAGAACCTTTTGTTAAAGAAGAGCCCTACCAAAACAACAGTAATATTACAATAAACTGTCTTTCTACAGCTTCTTTTTACTTGTCTTCCAAAGATTTCAAAACCTAAATTCTGGCTATTCACATCCTTGGTATATTTAGAGGATGTACATTTCACCCACCACCGAAACAGAAAACAGTGCTAGGCAGGAAAGTGGAAGCAGCTGATGAAAACCCAGGGATGCTGGGATTCACCTCATCCAAACATCAGACGCTCATTCCAAGTTCATCATCTAAATAATACCCTCTGCAGTCAGCAGAGGGAGGAAGCTGCTTCCAAGCTTTGTGTCTAGGAAGGTAAATTGTTTTGCTTTCTCTGTGGCCTCTTTCTGTGCTGAAAAGAAATTTAGAATAAACTTTTAGACTGCTGCAGTCAAATGAAATTATTTCCCAGCTGATTCTACACAGCAAAAATAAACTGAAATTGATAGAAACCTTACCCGGTTTCTTTTCTAAAAAATATGTAGGTTTTCTCTCCTTCATATGGCTTGAAATCAATGCAAGACTTAAGACGGAACATTTCAAATGCCTGGAGAATTACCCCTTTGGCATTCAGATCTGGAAAATATGCATCAGAAAAGCACATTTAACACATTGCAGATCATTGCCCCTGGAGAGGTAAGGTATGCTCACAGATATACGTGTGGAACCAAGAGAAAAGTGATTGAAAGGAAAAATGATTGAATTTGATTGAATTGTCTTTTGTTATGATAGCTGTAGAAGAAAAAAAGATGGTTTTGATATAAAGGAGCTCTCTAGTTATTAGTGAATTTTAATGTGAGAACCAGTTCTGAAAAAGTCAATTTTTTTATCACAGTGACTCCAGCGCAAATAAGGATTGGAGTTAAAATCTGAATAAAGTATCTGCATTACCTAGGTCATCACCCAGAATATAGGGAATGGGGAACTTCCATCTGTAGATCTCATTTCTTAGGGCATTTCGCTGATTTTTCTGAAAAGGGAATTAAGAGTGGTGACACATCTGGTGAGGGAAGATGGGCTGATTTGTACCAAAAATACAGTAAGAACAAGTGATAAAGTTTTTAGTTACTTACAGGGAGCAAGATATCACCCTGAAAGAGGTCCAGTCCAGCAGCTGAAAAGTAATTTAATGAAAGATAATGTAAATGAAATATCAAATATCAAACGTATTTCACCTCATAAACCATATTGGGCCTGCTTATACAAGGCTAATGTCTTTGGGCATTTACAGAAAATAAAGAAGGACCATCCTCTTTATGTTGAAATATAGGGACAGGCCTAAAAATAACAGTAGTTTCTACTCACTATTTACTACTCAGCAACGTCTACATTTTTGGTGACAGAAATCTGGTGGTCACTATTATCCATGTCTAGTTTGATAACATGGTCACACAGTGAGAAAATAGTAATATTGAGTACTACATCAGGAAGAATATTGTACAGTGCACCATCAAAGGATATATAGAGATTCGCATTACAGGAAATAAGAAAAAAAGAAAAAACCAAAAAAACACAGAGGAAGACAGTACAGTGCATTGTGTCTTTTCCATTTGGTTTCCTTAGTACATATAGAAGCTCAATAAACATCTAAGCTATTTTCCACTTCGTAAAACTTTACAAAAATCATATAGAGATGGGTGAGGAGATGATGGTAGGACTCCAGAGTCTCTCCAATTGATACAGTGTGTTACTGCCTTAACACTGTGGGTCTGTCCAAATTTCAGAAGTGACAGACATCTGCATCCCTTGTTTATGTAGGGTTACAGTTCTAGGGTAGATTTGCGTGCCATAGCAAGAGGAAAGTAATTCAGAGCTCACTTAACTGTATTTCTCTTGATACCACGAACTATCTGACCATCAGTCACCCACGTCTTTTTTGCAATACTGAAAATTTCAGCAGTTTGCTCACAATTTTCCAGGCCTTATTAGAATGTAGACATGAACTCACCTAAGTTTATGTCTGGAATGTCTTTGATTATCTCACCAAGTTCAGCATCTGCTGCTGCAAGACAGACAAAAGATTATGTGCTCAGACATGGTGGTGCACCGCAAGCAGAAGAAAACGCTTCAAAACTCAAACCAGCTCCCAGAGCACTTACCAGCTTCACCGGAGAGGTGCCCAGCCTGAAAGAGAATAAAATACAACCAGTATAAGGTGTGAGATGTCTCTGGACTGAGAGGAGCCTGTAGAAATTAGGATTTTACTTACAGAGACTGGAGTGCCATTAGCAGAAGATAACAGAAGCGCTAGGGAGAGCAGGAAGACGCTGGAGCACATTTTTGCAATGGAAAGAAAAGCTGGTCCCTCTCATCTCTTGAAATATATAGGCCACGCTGCTGAGCTTTCCACAGAACATCAGCTAATCAGCTTTAACCTTTCCTCCTTTGTAACATTATTATAACAGCAAAATTCTCCTCCTAAACGGCACATGATGGCATTGTTGTTATCAATAACCCAAGTCCAGTTTGAGGAATGTTACAGAGAGGAATGCAATAACTTCATGTCTTTAGTGCACCTGGTGGAAGGCCCACCCAGCCTTTGTGTAAGAAGATCTCAGTCTGATCCAAAGTTACTGATTCCTTGCACTGTGCCTGTTATCTGCCAGTATTACAATCTTGACTGCACGGGGGGAAAGTCTACACAGAATTATTCTGGGTTTATAGCAGTCCAGTGACATTAGAGTTTGGCCCAGTGTTGTTAATAATTAACATGACATTGTAAAGATTAGAGATAAAAGAAATATTATTATGAATGCCCAAACAGTATTTTCCCATGGCTGAACACATCCTGGGACTGATGCCCCAGTGCACAACATGCCACTCTTTGCCTCCAGAGGTAGTCACATACATCAGTAGATCCTTGGCCTTCCAGCTTGATGTTCCTTTTTTTCCTGATGGGTTTCAGAGATGACAAACTCTTGTCCTGTACTTTGCTGTCTCCTTTCTTGGGGTACATGGGTCAGGGAGGGCACATGGGCCAAGGCTCCAGAAAGCTCTAGATCTCCCACAGGTGCTGCATCGTACCTGTTATCACCTTGCAAATGTTCCATGAGCCCTGGAGTGTGTCCACGACTTAAAAGCAGGCAGTTGGGTCCTGCTCCCTCATTTCCCATCTGAGATTACAAGTGATGAAGGTAAGGATGCCCACCTCTATGTTCAGCAATTAGGTAGGAAAAGGTTTGTGCCTCAGGCACTACCACCCACAGCACAACACAGAGAGATTGAGTAGGAGGAGAAGAAAAAATGCTCTGGAGGTGCTTCACACAGTGCTTCCCGGCAGTATTGACAGGAGACACTGGACTTCAGGGTGAAGAAGCCTCAAACACAGGTAGGAAATGTGCCTATGTACAGTGACTACCCTGTCCTAGAAAGAAGTCAGATACCCACACTGAGAAGTCCATAAAGAACTGTCTCCCATGAGTGGGACCCCACTCAGGAGCAGGGGAAGAGAGTGAGGATGAAGGAGTGGCAGAGACAATGTGTGATGAACTGACCATAACCCCCATTCCCCATCCCTCTGTGCTGCTGGGAGGGCAGAAGAAGTAAACAAGTTGGGAGTGAAGTTGAGCCTGGGAAGAAGGGATGGGTGGAGGGAAGGTGGTTTTTTATTTGTTCTTATTTCTCATTATCCTATTCTAGAATGGCAATGAATTAAATCAATTTTCCTAAGCTGAGGCTGTTTTGCCCATGACAGTAACTGCTAAGTGATCTCCCTATCCTGACCTTGGTCAAAGAGCTTTTCATCGTATTTTTCTCCCCGTCTTGTTGATGGATTGGGAGGATAGACCATCTTGGTGGGCCACCTGGTGGCCAGCCAAGGTCAACCCACTGCAAGATCCAAACAAATTCCCATTCTGCTTCCACAAAAATTTCTCAGGAATGTTGAATTGGGTCCAGACGCAGATGAAGGCAGGGAAGCATGCTGTTCTTTTAGCAATGACCTAACAAGCTGAATACCCGGGAGTGAGCATTACTGAAAGCTGGGTTTGAAGAGGAGAAAAGGGAAGTCCTGGAACAGGATCTCCCTAGCGCTTCTGGTTAGGGAAGGCTGGACAGAGCGACTTCAGACACAAGAACTGGAGAGTAAGCATTGCCATGGGAAATACTTACATGGGAAGGATGGGAAGAAAACATGAAGAAAAAAGATGATATAACTAAGAGAAGCACTTTGCTTCTCCAAATAATCTTTGGAGATCCTATGGGCTTCATCTCTTAAAACGAACAGGGAAGCTTAGTTCAAATTCTTAAAATACAGCAACCAGAGTCTACAGTTTCTTTAACGAAGTAATATGTTTTATCTGTCATAGATAACTGTTTGCATTTCTGGTGAAGAGGTTGAGGGCGCTTCAGGGACAGACTGGGACTTCAGATGTAATCAAAGGGGTGGGATCTGCAATAAAATAAAAAAAAAAAAAAGCAGTTCATTTAGTACAGGGAGTATATAGTACGGTTCTATCATTTCTTTTGGGATGATTCTCAGGCTGATTCAAGAGGAAAGAAATGAAGCAACAATAATTCATCCAAGTTTCTCTAGAGGGTGCAGCAGTGTCCTGCGACGGAGGGCACCCAGAGGGAGGGGAAGCTGGAAGGTCACAGAGCTGCAGGTGTGCATGGGGCTCCAGTCTGTGCCTTTCTCAACCCCAGCAGGGGATCCTGGGTTTACTGAGCTGGAGGGAGACTGGGGTGAGAGAGTAGAGGGCTTGGGTCAGAAGTGGTCTGAAACAGGGCTGGGAGATAAGGAGAGAGGGTGGAAAGTCTTGTTGGAGGCACTGGGCATGGGGCAGACCTGCAGTGGTTATATAGAGACAACTTCCAACCTTCATCAGAGGCAATTCAACACTGCCCCTGAGTTTTTAGGCACCCTGGTATAAAAATGAATATTCAAATGCAGAGACTGGAACCTTATAAATGTGACAATATTAGATTTAATATCTAGAAATTAAGCTGAACCCACTTATAACTGGAGACTGAGTGCAGTCTCCTAACAAGGCTTTCTTAATTACATTTTGACCTTGCAGCTGCAAATGTTTTCAGGAACACTGGCACCCATTTGGCACAATGGGACTGAATTTACCCCAGTGAATTACTCCCTGTACAAAGCGCTGTCAGGGAAAGCACAAAGAGGCCTCAGCTGCTTTTCTTATTGCTAAAGGGGACTTGGAAGCGATGCCGAATGCCCTACATAACCTGCAGAAAAGCCGGGCCACTCTGTATGCCAGAAATGTAGACCACTCTTTGCATTCTTATTAGGCAGCACATGTTCCTGGTTAAGCATTCATGGGAAGCAGCTTTCCCACCTTGCAAAAGTTCTTGTGATTTCAGAAGTTTCTCCATTCCCTGCTGGAATGAAAACAAGAACTTGGCTTTTTTTTTTTTTTTTTTTGTCATAAAGAGCAAGGGAGAAATCCTCCTGCCAGAAGAGTTCACAGCCTGATGCTCACAGCCCTTGGGTGTGCAGAGTGAATCTGGATTATCACAGCATGCTCTCAACTGTCCTCTCGTGTCTGAGACAAGTGCTCCGACCCCTGTACTAGGGTCAGGTCCGGTTTAATGATTAGTTACTTATACAGAGTGTTTCCACTTTCCAGGCACTGACATTTTCCAAAGGAAACTCATTTCAGAAGGGTGATAGGATTCATCTCACCCACCAGTGATGGATTCCTTTGCAGCCAGTGGAGATCAACACATCAGAAGAGCAGTTCATCACAACTAGAATGCAATGGGATCAACTCTCATGCTGATGTGTTTGCAATATCTATTTCCTTTCTTTCATAGTCAGTCTGCAATTCAATCTATGGGTTGGGGTGATACCTTCTCTGAGTCTTTGGTCTTCCTTGGTATAAAGGTGGACCACATGCACCCTCATCCTTTGCATCAGCCCTGTAATGTATAATCCCATTTTAAATCAGCTTCTTGAAGACAACTGAGCAAGTGCATCAGCTTCACCTAATAGCCTCAATACTCTTAATAGGAAATCTCTCTCCTGACAGCAATGACATTTTCAAGCTGCATCACATTGTGGGCTTCCAAATACTCTGTGGCTGCTTCTATGGGTTTGCACTTTTATGTCTGTCTGGGAGCTGACTGATGCAAATAGCAGAGACCGCATACAGAACAACAACTCTGAATCTTAGAATGGGTTTGGGTAGGAAGGGACCTTAAAGATCATCTAGTTCCAAACCCCCTGCCGTGGGCAGGGACACCTCCCACCAGACCAGGTTGCTTAAAGCCCCATCCAGCCTGGTCTTGAACACCTCCAGGGATGGGGCATCCACAATATCCTGGGCAACCTGTTTCAGTGTCTCACCACTCTGTCACCCGATGCTGCTTTGAGCTCCACTGATGTTTCGATCTACATGCCTGTGCTTGGATGTCTTCCCATAAAGATTGCTGGCCTTCTGCGCTAAGTTCCTCTACAAATACTCAATAAAGTGGCTTATTTTCTAATAACTGCTGACCCGTTTGCTCTCAGGAAACTTCTGAGGGCTGACTACTTAAGTTTTTAACCTTTTTTCTTCCCCCTCATTGAAGCTGCGCAGTTAATTGTCTGTCACCGACCACGAGAGGCAGGAAGCTGCTGTCAACTCCCCAGCCACATGCTCTGTCACACATCCAGAGCCTTTACAGTGTCAGCAAACCCCCCACCCTGCAAACCGCAAGCAAACAGCCCATCAAACAACAGCCAAACAGACTTGTCCCTCTAAAAACAAGAAAATGCCAATGATGGGACCTAAACAACCCTCCTGTTCATCTTGTTGCCTGCTTGAAGGGTCTTCCAAGTGCTGGTTTTTGCATGGTGCCCTTCCCCAGGAGCACATCTGCCTTCTCAAGCCCCACATGTGATGAGAACAGGAACATCCCCTTGCCCCATCTGCTCTGCTCTCCTCCTCACTGCCTGAAAATTTGCTATAACCACAGGATCTCCAGACTGTGACCAAACGCAAGTATGTTCCCAAAACACAAGTGATGGTTAGTCACAAAAGCTACTGCCAAAAGCCATCTCTTGCTCTCTCCTTCCTGGGACCAGGTTCCACAGAAATTACTTTCTTTTCTACTCAGCATTTTTTTGCCCCTTCTGCACCATGAGACACTTCTATAACCAACCATCACTTGTGTTTTGGGAGGCAGATGTGCCTCACTGTGACCATTTGTACACAGAGCAGTTAGGCTCAGGACTGTGAGTTTCAAAAGAAATGTTTTGCTTTGGGATTTTTGGACTATCTATGTAATACTCTTCTGCAGTGTTTAATTTTCTCCCAACTGCCTCTGAAAACAACAGATTCTACTCAATTCCTATGTCCTGGCAGCAATCAGAATACTTCAGAACTCAGTACAATCATATGTTTTCAATAGATGCTTAAACCACTGCAGCTGGAGCCAAAGCCTCAATCAAAAGGACCCCGTGCAACACTTTCCTCAGAAGAGGGGAAATCACTGCAGGTTCGTTTTTTAGATAATCCTTCAGCTTCCCTGTGTGGTGCAGCTGAAACAAACTGAATTACCAGCAGCTGATACGGCTCTGTATCACACACCAACCCCTCCCTCGATGTCTTCGGGGGGTGGTTTCCTCGTGCTCCATGACACATTGCTGAAGCTCAGCTTCCTATTTTGATGATTCTGGATTGGTTTCTATGTCAGAATTTGTCTACAAACAAGGTTTGTGTATTGTATCTGCTTATGCGTGTACTTCTGTTGGGATGCATCAGGTGAACTGTACAAAGGGAAAGTGTCTTTCAGCTTCAAACGAAAACAAGATAACTACTCAAAATATGCATAAAATGAGGATAGTCTCACCTGACTCATTTCTGTGGAGTTTCACCAAAGTCAGTTGCGGCAATCATCTGGTGGAACTCCATTTTAATGGAGCTACCACCAATTTACAGCAGCAAAGTCAGTCTGTCATTGCTCCGTGAGATGTTACAATGTAGGGAAGAGATTTAAGGAAGGGTTAAACATTTGAAATGAAAATTATTAGCCTTTCTAGTTGAAAATTCAAGAGTCATGTTTAGCATCAGGTATACAATGATTAACGTTAATAGAAGGGTATTCCTAATGACTTATTTATCTCTGTATATCTTCATTCTCTCATCTCATAAAAGCATGGTGAAGACTAATGACCATCTAAGACTACAGGTTTTACCTGCACAGTCTCCCACCAAAGTATAGTCTTCATCTCCTGGTTTCCTAATATGTGGTCCCAATTAGGACCATCTTGTCCACTCTGCACTGTTCCACAGATATTGAGATATTCAAAGGAACACTGGTCAAAGAAGGTGAAGCTGCCGGGAATAGAGCAACATATTTTACCACATCCATTAATATCAAATAAGGCTCTCACTGTTAACCCTTCTCCAGAGTGTTTACATACAGGAAATATGTTCTTAACACAACTGAAGATTGCGCAGACTTTCACAACTACATCTCTGTTACCATGTATACTTGATATTTCCTCCTGAAAGAAATATGTTATCTCTTTCTCCCTCTCTTGGCCGAATATTTCCTTGTGGGAGCCAGCTTGGCCCCTGTGTGCTAATTTTCCTTTTCAGACATCCGTAATTTTCTCTAAGCTTGCCTGGGATAAGCTCTGTGGCCCATTTCTGCCTTCAGGGTGTAAATCAGAAGTACTTCTGCTGAAACTAGCGGGAATATTCAGGTATATTTTAACACAGTGTGTCAGTACTCTACAGCACATGGAGTACTTACTTTCAAAACTTTGCCAGTGGAGCTGCCACCATTATCCTCATTCATGCTCCTGAGCCAAATTGTCTTACCAAACATCACAGAAATAGGAACTTGAAATACTGAGATTTTGGAGAACTCCAATTCCAGACTACTGTTATTTGAAGATTTTATTGTCATCAACAGCATGATGATCATAATCCACGAAGGAAACAATAACTATTACAGGACAATAAACAATAAATATTACAGGAAAGTCTGTGTGAATGAAAGGTGTTAAACCCTTGATTCACTCCAATTTTGTTCTACAAAGAAATTGGGATCTGGCCACTGTGGAGCTTGCTGCTGCATAAGAACTATAGTTTCTTTTAGCTTTTGCAAGAGGATGCAAAGGTGAAGTGTTCCTGCTCCTCTTGTGTAACTCCATCCATGTAACACGAAGCTTGAGTAAGGATTTTTAAATGCATGTGCGAGAAGAAGGACTTACTGCAGTTTACATGCAATTCAACCTCAGTAAGTCAGTCTCTGCCCAATGATATCATTAAATTCAGGAATTTTTGTTGTAGTGGAAGGAAAGTTGCTATTGATGTTGAAAGAATATGGTCCATAGTGCAAGACTGACTCATAATCATATGGGGTATTGAGGTCAAGAAGGAAGCCGTCATTGTGTTTGTCGAAGGCATGTGCAAAACCTATACAAAAACATACACACGTGATTAGGCAAGACCAGAAATAAATCTTAGTACGTAACATCTTTTCAAAACGTTTTACCCGTGACTAAATAACGGTCTGTCTGTCAACATGCAGGCAGCCATTCTCAACCAGACACCCTTTATTATTGTAAAAAAAAATTAAAATGCATCTACAGATGATTCTCAATCATTTCAGACATGCATCGTACCCGCAATAATTTCATCCCACCATACCTGAACAAAGTCATTGTGATTTGTCCTGGATTGCCCATGATAAAACCCCAGGGCATGCAGGAGCTCATGTTGCACTATGGCTTTACAGTCACATCTCTCTCCTATAATCACTATCTGGCCACTCTGAAGGTCCTGCACATAAGACCAGCACCTGTAAGGCAAAGAGATATTGCATCCATTTTACATAATACCTTCTGTGACTTGTATCTACATACCAACTCAACTGCAAGATCAAGGTAAAAGTTAAAAAAGAATATTTTTTTAGAATTTCCCATCTGTGTTTTCCAGTCTTGCTCCAACTAGACTAACAGCACCAAAATACAGAACAACGTGTATCCTCAGCACCCTGCCACAGCCTGAAAATGAGTCCCTGTCCCAGGAATGATTGGCCTTGCTCCTTTTTGCCCTCCCTGGAGGGCAGTGCATGCATGTCCTTGTAAAGGAGGTGGTGACGGCAAATGGCATTGCCCTTCAACTCTGGGTAGCCCAAGATCAACCAGTATAGGAAGGGAAGTAGCAGAAGATGAGCAGCTCAGGAAAGTGCAGCAGGTACCTTATAACCTCATGCACTTCATTGGCTGTTGTTTATCTGTATGTTTACCAAAGTATTTAAATAACTGGCCTGATTTTCAGAGGCGCTGAGCAGCCCCCAGTCTACTCAGGATGCATTATCTTCCTTGGTTTGGTTCCTGAATACAACTTAAATCCTAACTTTTCATGTCCATTCAGAAATAATTCTGTGGGTTTAAAAAAGCCCAAAAAACACTGCCCAAAAATGCTGTGCACCAGTCTCCCCCACACCTGAGGGAAGATCTACCCTGGATTCCCAGACACGGACACTGACTGGTGTCACCAGCTCCTCGATGGTCCTTCCCAGCAAACAGGCAGGTCCTCTGACCTAACTTTAGACAGTCACAGTGCTGGCATCTGCCGCTGTGTTAGCTTCCCTGGCACCTTTATGCTCCCTGGGCAGTAACAGGCGTTTGGGTTCTGAGTCACCAGACCTACTTTAGACTTCTATTTTAGGTGAGAGAGTTTCTGGCCTGGAAGAGTCACCACCTCCCCGCTGACTGCAAAGGCGACCCGTGGTGACCTGCCCAGCTCTAGAGAATGTTGGCTTCAACATTCGGTGAGTGAAACCCAACCCTGCCTCTGAAAGCATGGAGGAAGCTACACGCTAACCCCAACACACTAGGGACATACCCTGCCCCTAAGTGATACCAGGAGAAAATTATTTGCTCGTTTTCCCTGAAAGAGCCACAAGAAAGGGATTAATTTCAGTAGCTAGGATGCAAATGGAAATAAAACAGTGTTTTCTTGTATTAAGAGAACATCAAATGAAGATCATACCTTTGGTTAGTCTGTTTGCATTGGTTTCTATCTCCAGTGCAATACAAATAAGCTCTGGGACAGAAATGTGGCTCAAGTATTTATGTCCTTTTTACAAGCAGGAATGAAAATTAATGTCTCCTGAGTTGGAAAAACTATCATATCAAACAAGGTCGTACAAAGTGGATTGTTAATACGAAATTACCTGTCCGGCTTTTCAAACTTCAGGTACGTCTGTTCCCCTTCGTGGGGTTGGAAATCAACACAAGATTCCAGCCCGACGGGTAACACCTTTGGTGTTCAGATCTGAACCACAAAACAGAGGACAACAATAGCAGTTGTTCTGCTTTCATAACATCATAAATATAATTCTAGATAGAAAGGGTGAACTAGAAATATGATCATATATAAAACATATCAGCCTGGATGAAAGAGTTTTTATCATAATTCCCTGACAGGAGTAATTTTGGCAGAGGCCATAGGGAGAGATGATATCTTTTATCAGAGAAACTAATAGTGCTGAAACAAACGAGCAGACTTTTGGACATCCAAGGCGTTGCTCAGGTTCTGCTGGGTAATTTTACTGCATGTTATTATGTAATTTCAAGTATTGTAAACTTTGAGCTTGGGACTAGTAAACACAGGAAAGATCCATAGGATTTTAACACAGATTTACTATTAGTTTTGACTCCTAAATTGTTCAAAATTTAAAATGGTGCCTAAAATTAGACAAAAACAAGCAGGGAGAATGCTCTGGACTTTTTAACTTACGAAATATCTGCATTTCCTTTCTGCTTGTGCTGAGCTGGGGCTGTTAAGAAGAGATAAGGCACGAAGGGTGCACTAGAACAACATTCGTGTTCTTGAGGTTAGGATTTCCTGACTTCATTATCTGGAGATCTCAGCCAGATACACTGACACTAATTAAATTGGCTGCTCATCAGCATCCGGCTGGTGACTGGGGCTGTTACATGGGAAACAATGTGTGCTGGGGCAGAGCTGTGTCACTCTGTCTGGCCAGCAGTAACAAGGACATTAATGCAGCATAACCCAAAAGCAAATGAAACAAAAGCAGCCACAGGAGCTGGACAAAACCAGAGTATATCTAATGCAAGAAATAAAGCACTATCATAATAAAAAGTCTTATTACCCAGGCTGTCAGCTAGGATATAGAGGATGGGAAATTTCCATCTGAAGGCGCTGGTTTTGGGAGCATTCCTCTCCAACTGTTAATGAGATCAACATGCTTGTGTTAACATTTTAAACCCAATCTCCACTCTTTCTGATGTTGGTTTAGATCAGCAGCACATACTGGTAAGATAATATCGCCTTCAAAAAGCTTCCTTCCTGTTTCTGAAATGAGATCAACAGCCATTTAGGCCGGAGTAACGTAACAAGAACTACAATATGTGTTTTTTCAAAGACCACAGAATTTAATTATCAGGCTGTCTCATCAACCAACCCATCTCACTTTAAATAGCAACTGCCCAGAAACAAGCAAACAAATAACCATTGCCACAGTATAGCATGCCACTTCTCCTCCTCCAGCAAAGGAGGATTTGAGGTTGAATTATGATTTCCATAACAATTTCATAACACCTGCTTAGAGGAGATTTGATTCTTTTTCTCAGGCTTGTATCTTGAAACAACTGTGAACTTCTGAACATTGAAGTTAATATATAGGTGGAATGGATAGGCATCAAATAGCCTAACTAGTTAGCTAACCTAGGGTAATCGTCTGGGATTCCCCATACGATCAAAAGAGTAAGACAAGAATTCTGGAGAGGGAAGAGGTTCTTTCCACCTTCTCAAACGCCTGAATCTGAACTAAGCTCAGATTCAAGCAATTAAATCTAAATGCCTACTCCACAGTCCCTATGTATGTGCTATATGTCTTGGATCCCATTACAGCTGTGTGTCCGTCCAGTTGCCAAAACATAGGTGTCTGGTGTCATTTGAGACACACAAGGGTATCCAAATATCCACAGGGACTGATAGATACAAAGTTTGGAGGACTTTGCCTTCTAGAGTGGTTCTGGAGGGGATGGATTTGAATGGGGAACAGACACCTGTGTTTTAAGCAGCTGATCCACATCTTCCGTGCTTTAAGAACACAGCATTTGAGACTCTAATTTTAAACACTTATTTTTTTAAGGTGCTAGATTCCACATACAGAACTGAGCCCAAACCCCGGCCGCTATATGGTCCTGCTAGTGTAACATTTTCATTTAATGCCCTCATATAAGTACAATCCTGAATGTGAACAGAGAGTTCATATTCACACCTTTTGCTATAGTAATTAGTTATATTGTTCTCACATAATATGTAGAGAAGTAGAAAACAAAACAAAACAGAAGAAACCCAGCCCTACACCATGTTTTCTGTTCCGTCAGCAAAACCAGAGGAAACTTAGACCAGAGCATAAAGCAGATAACAGGCAAAGTCAGGAAAATAAACCTATCTCAAGGCAATGCTCAGGTATGAAGCTACTTAAGCTTCATATCTTGGTCATCGGTCATGTGAAACCAACCAACTAATTTAAGATAAATGCACATCAACAAGGCATAAGTTGAATTAGAGCCACTGCCAAGGTTTCTCTAGGAGTTGCATTGCAGAGGTGTAGTGTGGAGGGATGCAGGTTCAGCCCACAGGTTGCTGAGCCTTCTCCAGGAGCACTTGAGTGTGTTCCCAAATTTAGGATAAAGATCTTGGACTTCATACAAAATCATTCTTCTGGAATTCCATCTTCCCTTTCCAACACCAACCTTTTATGGACCTTTCTGTCCTCTGCCCTGCTCCCTCCTTCTGCCTTTCCATCTTCTCTGGCTGCTACCAGACTCCAAAGCCAAGATATTTTCCCCTCTCTCCAGAAACAGCTGGGGTTCCCCCCCCAACACCACATTTTTAATTGTCCCGCAATACTTACTATATTTGTGATGCATTTGGGATTTTTTTCACAGGAGGGAGCTTCCAGTCCCCTCTGGTGCCATCACATCTATCAGACTTGTGGTCCCCAAAGGCTAGCTTAGATCTCTGTAACAATTCAACACTCTGCTTGTTTACTGTCCTGACTTACCTGCGTTTATTTCTGGAATGTTCTTCCTAAGCTGCACTCCATCAACATCACCAACTATCAAAAGAAATAATACACCTAAGTTAGTGACTAAACGACATGAGTTGATATAATTCCCCACTTAATGACTGATAGGCTTCCACTAACATAAAAACATTGCATTCTTACGTCTGTCTTCAACAGAGTTTTGGACCTGACACATAGGAAGTACAGTTTCAAAATCGCAGACAAATGAAGTGAAATCTCACCCTGATCCCAAGCCAGAAAACGGAGGATCAGGTGGGAATACCGTAAAGGCAGAGAAGCAGGTAGCCAGTGCTGTGAAACAACATGTCCTCCAGGAATCTGTTTCAGAAGATCATCTGGTGCTACCTACCAGTGTACATACAGTGTCTTCCAGGTGAATAGCCTTCAGAAGTACTGATAAACATGAGCCATCAAAAAGTGAACTTTAAAAGGAAGAGCAGATTTTAATCTTATTAGATATAGTCATGAGCCAACCTGATAAGCAACCTGCCTGCTCATTTCATAACTATTCTTAGCGTATTAACTCTTAAAGCAATCAAGAACTATTGAATTATTTAAAATTTCTGTGACTTCTTCAGAGATAACCTCAGTCATTTCTTCTGCTTCATGAACCATCCTGACCCCATCCTGACATGAGACCACCAAAGATGCTGAGTATGGAAGAAACAACCTCTTTAAAACAAGAGGCTTAATGTCTGGAAGCTGAATAAATCACTTTAAGAGAAGGTTTCCTTAGTGGGACTTTTTTTGTATTCCTGGAAATATCTCGGTAGATGCAAATAAATTTTTGTTTTCCTCTGATACTATGGGTAAAGCATCATCTTTAATTTAAAAACAGGATTATTTCTGTAATCAACAGAATTACAGACATCAAGTTCCAGCAAAATATGTTAGTTTGAGTTTCCTTGGGAGATCTCAAAGATTTTGTCTCTCAGAGCAAGACCACAGCGAGGGGTCCTGGTTTGGCCCTGCTCATGTGGCTATGAAACCATGTGCTCCTGGTGTTTTGAATGGGAATTCCACCCAGGCCTTTCCCTGTGAACACAAGTCGTGGGGGCCAGGGTGAAGCAGGGCAGGAGAAAAACCCTTTGGTGAGAAGGCAAGAGCAGGTCTGAACTTTACCTTCAACTTTTCAGAGAGTTTCACCTCCTGGGAGCCACATGAAGGGGCTTTGCGCACTCCTGCACACTCAGAACTGCAACCTGCATGGGCCATATGAGGGCCCTCAAAGGATAAAAATGAACTACAGTTTTCAGCATTTGGTTGAATTTTGTAGCTCCTG
>VXAK01007436.1:0-11083 GCA_013399435.1 Arenaria interpres
ACTGCATTAAACACTTGTTTAAATTCTTTTGTCCTACAGACTAAGATTATAGATATTTTTCAAACTGGAGGCATAATTCCCCTCACATACCTCAGAAATAATGCCATACACAACCAAGATGAAGAATATAATAAAGTATTTAGTTAATGCAGATTGTCTTATTTTCATGGATATCATTGGAGCCCAACACGCGGCAAGGGAGATAGCTCAAAGGGCAAAGTAATGTGCTGCAAGTCATTGTTCCTGAGATTCCACTGCTCCTAAGAATTACATTCTGACAAATTTAAACCAGAGATATGTTTCCTCCTCCTGCTCTGAACTTAGATTACTCTATGGTTATGCCTAGAAAGGCAGGTTAGTACTGTACAAAACTCATACAAGCACTAAACATACCTGACACATATATGTCAAACTTCTGTAAGACTCGCACACAGGAATCTTGCCAGAAAGCATGGAGTGTATGGAAATTTACACGAGAACACAAAATTCTTTTCCATCAGAATAATGAGCAAAGATTACAAAGGTCTGTAATTACTGATTGTTTCTGCAGTATCAGTTCTAATTCCATATATAGAGAATCCTATTTACTTACTGGAATGTAAGATATCATTCTAAAACCAAATGGAAAAATGAAACCATGCAGTTCAAAGAGAATCTGAATAAAAAGAAATACGTGTCTTAGTTATTTTCAACAGAATTACCAGCTATAGATAACATACAACTAAGTGCTGTACAGCTACTTCCTGTATGCAACTCAAATTTTGCGTAGTATGGAAATACATATGTTTAATTTTTATATTTTTAATGTATTCAAGTATGTCCTTCTCTACCCAGCTTTTCAGGCACAGTGATTAGATTTGAAGGAGGTTAGACTTTTCCTCACATCTTTATCTTTGACATATTTCATTTTCTAATTTCCCGCTCTGGGAAACGCTTCACATCCTTGATGGACATGTAACTGATTTGTTTAGTGTTAGTATTTAGCGGGGACTGCTACTGAAGGACAAGCTGTACTCTCTCCCACTGGGATGCCCAGTCTAATAAAAACAAAAAGAAAGAAACAAAAATAAAAATTTTAAAAGTCTATTTTACCTGTCCAATGTGTGGACTGACCTACCTTATTTGGTCTAAGAGGACCCATTTAGCATAAAAACTATGTTTTTTCAATTTTAAAACATTGTTTTCAGCATCTCTGCCATCTGGCTGCATACTTTCCTCTCCCAGAAAGCATCATCTCTCACTGTAAACAGAACTTCATTAAATTATGAAGGCTTGGCCTCTCAGCCTTTGGGCCCAGTTGTCCATGATATAATTTTAAGAGTTTTTTTCATCTGTATTTGTATCAAAATCCCTTTGTTTAATATGAGACTCATTCCAGAGAAATAAACTGCTAATTACATACTTATTTTTAAAGTCAATTTTTTAAATTTCCCTACCAAACACTGTAGCAGCAACAAACTGTAGTAAAGGACAAAAGCCCAATATTTAAAAAGTCACAGAACAGGAAGAACATCTAGCATACAGTTTGACTCTTGATATCAATTTTCAAAACTTCTTTTTGACTAGTTAGACTTCTGCAAGATATTCTTTCTCTCCACACAGTGCATCCAACTCTTGTGTTAATGGACCATTAAAAGATGCTTCATTGTGTCTTAATGGCATAATACATTATAGAAGTCAGGTGAAGAAAGGAATTACACCTCTCAATCTAAAGACATGTCATATAAAAGGCCATTGCTGATATTTCCAGAAATAAATATAACAACAACTTGCTAACATAGCACTGCCAAGTAATAGGTAATTTTTTGAAAACCTGTCTATCACAGAAAAGATTTTTCAAAACTTGTCCAGAATTCAATTAAACCATTTATTAAATGATAATCTGACTTGAACTTCTGACACTGATTTGAGTATGTCATTCATATGTCTAAGCATCTTGATAAATTATTGGAGCAGATAAGTATAATATTTCAAAGTATAATTTAGTTGCTTTAGCTCCTAAATACCCTTTTAATGACCCAGTAGATCTATGCGTGATCTCTAAAATGATTTCTAAATGCTTATGCAAGAACTGAGATAACGCACAAAGGACTGCCCCACTCCATACACTGTCCTTTTGTTATACACAACATAGCATCTCAGCATCAAAGAAAGACTGAGTACTTGGATTTGCGAAGTGTCGCAATACAGTACAGTTAATAGAGAGATAAGAAGGGGCTCATGATATCTGAGCTTTCTGGGTAACTGTGAATCATTAATATACTTATTTACACAGGTCTTTGCTATATTAAGACTAATAAACCCCTCTGATTTCTGTCTGTTGGGGGCACATGTAGTACAAATCTTCCTATACAGTGTACTTTGCTCAGCACGCCCAGGAGAGTATCCTGTGAGCTCACCATAGCCTGAGATCACACAGGAGGCAGCTCTGAGCATCTGTATCCCACGGAAAAGAACAAAACCATATATCACTGGAAGCAAAAGTGAAGAGAGCCTCTCTGATTCTTGGGAATTGCTGTAGTTCAGTGAAGTCAGCAAATGACGTAACTGTTACTTCCCCACACCACACTGATGGGGTAGACATAGGTCTCCATAAAGATGGTTCACCTTTCATTTATAGCCTCAATACAAATAGCAGCTTCAACGGTGAGGAGGCGAGGAGGATTTACATTAGTAAATCACAATCTAAAACACTTTGGTTTTAACTTTTTACAGAACTATTTCTAGCATAACAATGTAAAGAATCACAGAATCACAGAATGGTTGGGTTGAAAGGGACCTTAAAGATCATCTAGTTCCAACCCTCCTGCCATGGGCAAGGACACCTCCCACTTGACCAGGTTGCTCAAAGCCCCATCCAGCCTGGCCTTGAGCACTTCCAGGGATGGGGCATCCACAATTTCCCTGGGCAACATGTTCCAGTGCCTCACCACCCTCACAATAAAGAATTTCTTCTTAATATCTAATTTAAATCTAGAAGTTGAAAAAGGGAAAGGACATAGAATCTTTGTTATATTTAGGATTAAAAGCATAGGTTTTATTGATTTCACTGCTTTGCTTAGAAATACTAATTTCTTTACTTCATTACTTTAATAATTTTTTTTACTTATGGTTAATAACTGTGTTTTAAGCTTTCAGGAAGTTTGCCCAGAGAAACAGATAGTGGAAGATCACATTAAGTTCTCAGAGATATTTGTCAGTAAGTCAGAAAAAGGCTAATACCATAGACAATTAAAAAGGATAAGGAAATCTATTTTCTCTTAAAGTGAATTTTTTACAAATTTTATTATACTCATATTCATTCATTCTTTAAAATAGTAATCCTTCGTTCCTTGATGCAAATTCTGAGTAAAAGTGGAAACTTTTTGTCAATTCCCTCCTCGTCCTTTTGCCCTAGAGATACTGGATATAAAGCACTGTGTGATTTGGAGCTGAAAATGAATAACAACTAAGTGGTGATGAGTTTAGCTCTCAGCAATCACACAAACACCTGGTTTGAACAAAATTACCTCACTGAAAATTTTTTTGGAGTCCTAGAAAGTGCATTCTGGGGTCATGGTGATATGCTACACAAAACCAGTTGAGATTTCTTAGAAACCTCAACTACCATGGCTATCGCCACATTTCCACTGCCAGAAATCATGAATCTATATGAACTATCTATGAGACTTTCTGAGACTAGTCTGTGTCAGTTTGATTAGCTTTGTTTTATTGCACTGAAAATGGATTAAAGAAATCTAATCCATCCAATCAGCACTCTCCCAAGCTATTCACATATATTTACTACAGTACACTTTGCACAATGAACTGATGGAGTTTACAAAGTGGTTTGCAAATGAGTTCCAGAGACTTCACCCATTTTGTTTAACATACTTCTGAAAGAAGAATGTAAGGTCATGATGCTCACTGTGATAATTTCCAGATGTGTTCCTTGGCTAATTTTTAGCTGTTATCTACCATTTTCATTAACTGAGGTCATCTCAACCTGAATCTGCTTCACTCTATCTATGAGCACAGACCTAACACCTTTTAACCTTGAAAGGGTCTTTGCTTTCATTGAAGATTCCTCTCTTGACCATTAATCTTCCATCAACTATCAACAGCAGTATGAGAAAAACTAGTAATCATCTTCTTTTGATGTAATGACTTGGCTCTGTAATTTGTCAGACACAAAAACCTCACAAGCATGGGTTGAAGAAAAAGTGAAAATCTAAGTAAAGCACCTCTAGGAACTTCTAAATTCAAAATATTTTGATATCGTGATTCAAAGTATTCAATGTGATATTCAAAATATTGTGATATTTTTCTATGTTACATGATCATATTTTTAAATAACCAATGTGGTCCTCAACACAAAGTACTATAAGTATTACTGCATATGTGCAGCAATCTTTTATCTATCCTTTATGTAAAAGTTAATAGTTTGAGCAACTTCTTTGTCCTTAGCTGCACTTTTCATAACTGACCTTCTATTGTTTCCTTCAAATATACTCCCTAAACCTATCAAAAGACTGTAGGATGCATAACAGACTCAATGACTACCACCAAGACACGTAAAGTAGCTGTAAATATCCAATCAGGTATTCTCGTTTGAACTGGTATACTACATGGTAACAAAAAGCAAGCAATTAAAGCCTGTTTGGTACAAGAAGCAGTCACTAGTGAGAAAATACTGGAGGGGAGGGAGGCGGATATGTGTGCTCTGTGTTTGTTTATGCAATGTTCAACATAATTTAATAAAATCTGTTCTCAGTGTTTAGGTAATTTCTATGCATGGTCAAGTTAGTTCGTGAGTCTAATAGCCTTCCCATGCTGTGTGGATTTTGCAGTATTAACTACCAGCACACCCAGGACAGAGACTTAAAAGGTGTAATAAAGAGATTACTGTGGTTCTTATTAGTGAAAAGAAGACAGTATGTATTTCAGTGCTTTCACTAAAGCCATTTAAAATTAAATACTGTAGAAATGTCAAGTTTAGAATAAATATAGTTCATCATGCATTGGCTGAGCATTATTTCTGTTCCTTGCTGTATGCTGGAGAAAAATGATACTGCTTTTCCATGATTAGGTATAATTTCTCCCTATTAATTTTTGCTGATTTTTCAGTTCAGCAAATATGAGGAAAAACTAACATGTAGGAAATACATCCAGTACAAGTGTATTTAATTTTTATAGCAGGAATTAAGAAAGAAGGCTTTCTTACTGCAAAACCCAGAAGTAATCAATACTATTGATTTTAAATACATTTCGGGGTGCTTATCCTCTTATTTTTCCAGGCTGCGCGAGGAAGGTGGTGCACTGAATTACATGCCACTAAGTTTTCACTCAGTATGAAGAAACTTTTATTACTTAGTTTGGCATTCAGGCACATTTACTGCAGTGGAATCAGAGTGGTCACTTGGTAGGAGAAGAGGATTTGTTCAAAAAAAGGAATATATTTTACCATATACTTTCAGAAGGTACAGTAGGCAGAAGAGAGGTCCCTAAATGCAACTTGGAGAGTTCTTAGTTGCTTACTGGCTCCATCTCAGGCAAAGCCCACAGCACAAGTACCCTGCCTGGATGTTCCAAGAGACAAAGCAGCAGCTGCCTTTTAGCAGTGTGGCAAGCGTTAGAGCAGGCATGTGAACTGTGAGTCTTGAAACATGACTTTGTGCACCTGCAGTGCCTCCTGCCTTTTACAATAAGAGTTTTTCAAGGAATTAACCCAATACATCTAAAACCTGACCCAGGACACTTGAGTTTGGCACAACCCAAAGATCTTCATCAGGGCGGGGTGTCAACCATAATATATATTATTTCACTGCTAAGATCTCAGGAGGTTTCTTTTGCTCGTGCTGACACTGCCTTAGCACTAATAACTTATAATTAATTTGTAAGGCAAATTACTTAGATCATCATGTAATCAGCATGTACAATCTGAAATACTTGGTTTTGCCACAATGTTTGCCTTAAATCACACAGCAGAACAAAAGATTTAAAGAATAAAAATAAACCACACAGGAAACCACCACAAGCTCATTTGAAGTGTGGAGTTTCAAACACAAGCAACCATAATTATTATTTTCAAGTAATTGTCAATATGCAGAAACAACGATATGATAAATATGAGTGTGGTAATGAATAACCTTACCTGTGTTTTAAGCTTAGGGCAAAGTGAAAGACAAGATCAAAATTAGCAGATAAAAAACGGATAACTATGTCAAATCCCTTCCTTACAGATGCTTGATACAAGTGGTACAGACCCCAGAGGTCTTCAGGAAGACTTCTAAGATAAAAATTCAGTTTTTGGGTCCCTACAGAACTGTGCATTGAAACAAAAAAAGTATCTCTATGTTTTAACTAGTAACTCAAGAGAATGTAAAGAGCCACCTACTCATATCACCAAGAAATTTGTTAATTAGAGAATCCAAAGATACACACTCACCTACTTTCTACCTATCTGTTTTCATCTACAATATTTCCATATTCTCTGCAAGTCTAATGCAGAACCCCAGGTGTCCATCTTTAACGCAGTGAGCCAGTGCATCTGCTCAAATGTATAATGCTGTTTTCTGCCACAGTGAATTTCTAGCAAAACAGCTTTTTGTGAAAACAGAATGCTTTGAACAGAATATTGAAATAAAAAATAATTCTTTTGCTTTAGTAAGACTGGGAATATTTTAAGTAAGTATTATGTGTTTTCATATGTCTCTCTTAATTTGTTGTCTTCATTTGTAAGTGCAAATTTCATAGCCATTTTTTTCCATACTAGAAAAATATTGACAAACTTCAACTAATAAAATGTTCCTTTAAATCTCCACTGAAAATCAAAAAAGAGAATTAAAAGTTCCTACATTTGGTAAATCAGTAGGTTTTTTAGATATAAATTCTGTAAATTTTCTATTCTACGGAAAGCAACTGACTGATTTCACTGATTGATAAGCATAGCTTACTCAAACAGAATACAATGTCATAGAAATGAATTAATGTAACCATATTTTAAAAGTATGGTATAGCCATACCAGAAAAATTTTTATAATATAAAATGAAATCTACAAATTATCTTTTGGTCTTGTCAACATTTTAAAAAGGCAAATATGCAGATATTCAGCTGTTAATTAACAGCTGAGTGAATAGGTAAGGCCTGCAGTGGGACAACATACTTCTTGATAAGATTTTCTGTGGCATGCATTAGTAGGATAATAGGAATGTCTGCTTCAAGTTTGGCCACGCTTTTTGCATACCCAAGCACACCCAAAAATAGGAAAAAAAAACACAAGACCCAAAAGATGTTTAGCACTTTGCAATATCTTTCCATTCATTAGAAAGAAATAAACCCTGTGTTGGGTTTTACCTCACGTACACAATCACATTAAGTACTGTTACTGTTAGTTGGGCTGTAGCTGTCTGGGACATACATAACAGGGACACTTCACATTTTTCTATTTGTGTGCTGGCTCTTTAGTGTGTTTAGGAGTACATCAAGATTACCAGTTATGAAATATGAGTTTGGACTGTTGCTCAGCCCAGAAATCAAGATAATTCCTCCATACTCCTCTTCGGAGGATACCCAACAAAAGAAGAACATACCTTTTATTTGCGAAGAATGCTACATGCTATTATTTCCAGTAAAAGCAATTAACACCTAAAGCAGTTATAAATAGTAATCTAGAAAACTTTCAGTTGTGATTTGCAGAGATAAAGAAATATCTTTGCATTCAGTGGTAACCAATGAGCCGACCCACATTCATAATGGCTACACATTCATTCAGGTATAAACAATGAGATGTGTCAATTCAAGGGTCAATGTGTGGAAGAGTAAGAGGCTTTTTTATTTTCAGTACTGCTCACAGAAAGCATCAGTAAGGGAAAAATATTAAATTACTCCTACATGTTGATCTGGCGTAGCGTAGGCAAAACAGGGAAGGTGGTCTGGCTTAGGCAGGGAACCATTGTCCTACCTCCCTTGAGAGAGAGTTTCTAAGTTGCATTTGTGGTCTTGTATATGCTTCAACTCTGCTAGGGTTAAGGCATTTCCTCCCACTGGTAAGCATACCACCAAGCTGAACAGCAGAACAAGGTAAGTTAACACTTACCTCAAGTTCACTGCCTGAGGAGAAAAGGAAAAGGACCAAGAAACTGCACCTCACTGAAAGAACTGAGAAATGTGTCAGCAGATGTTCATACAGGAAATAGAGAGAAAAGGACAGGGTGGGGACCTCAAAGGAGCAAGAGCTCTGCAGCCAGCATGCCAGCAAAGAGATGCTAGGCTGAGAACACTCTAGCTGCTACAATGGAGAGAGCTTCAAGTGTTTATGATATAGGGAGTACAGTTACCGGTTTTATGCTGTTTCCTGCAGATTAGGCCTGTGAATTCTGGATGCATCCCTGCAGTATCATCTGCCAAAACTTAACTCCCTAGCTTTCTTACAAAATTGGGGCTCAGTCCTCTGCTTCTGCTATTATGAAATAATAGCAATATAAAACCCAGCCCACGGAAGGGAGATTTGCCTTCAAGGATGCAGCTAGATAGCATACTGAAAAGTCCACAGGGAACTTGAGTCAGAAAGGTCTGAGAATCAGGCAACTGGACCCTATCTATAATCACAAAGAGATGCCAACACCCAAGTCTTAATTTCTAGACTGCTTTGGTTAGGTTATTGGCTTGAACCCAAACAAATTTAATATGCATTCTTCTGTTTTAGAGGCAGCTACTTCAGCTTCAATTTCAAGATCAGAGCTAGGATACCTTTATTCTAGTCATCCCTGTAAGACTAGATACCTTATTTCCCACCCTATGACAAGCTATTCCAGCACAACTCCTTCCTGCTTCCACAATAGCTTCCCCCCTTCTCTTTTTCTTCCCTCCAAAAGATGAAAGAGGAAGTTTACCTACAGGAAGTTGTAATTTGCAAGAGGCATTAAGTATTAGGCACAACATAAGGCGGTTGTGATACTGACATAACAGATCTCTGATAAAATGCGAATCACTCCCCTAGTTGAATGTGCTCCAATGTGAGAAGCAACGTTATTAAAAATTGGCTCTTCATTGATGTGAAGTTTATGCTACTGACTTATAATGTGACCTTGAGGAAAGCAGACTTTTACGTCATTACGACACAGTTACGTGTCCCCTCATAACTTAAGTTTTATTTTTCATGTTTGAATGGCCAGATACTAGCAAAGCTGTTCCTAAGAATTTGTGCAATAGGTGAAAACAGAGGATTTTTCTGCTTTATAATTATAAAATCTACGGAATATATTTAACTTACATAGACATACAATTCTTAAAGAAATTCAATGGTATTTTCTCACAGGCCTATTTTAAAAACAATGTCTTAATTCCATTCTGAAATCATGCTAATGTACCATCCCATAGGACATGAAATCTATGTGGCTTAAGAGATCTCAGATTTATTAAATGAGGTAGTTTTTATGACTAGTGATTTTGACTTCATGCTCAAGTCCCTAATTAACACACTGTAACAGAGCTGAGAGGTGTATTTTCAACAACTTCTTGATAATGAACAAAAGCAAAATTTATCTGTCAATATAATCTATTTTTAAAGGATACCTGTATTTGATGGCTTGAAAAACCAATCTACCTTTTTATTTTCTTACCATCTATGAAATTCAGAATCTTCTTAAAATAAAGGAAGCATTTCACTATGGACAGTTTTGAAAAAAAGCTCAAAGGCAACTGTTAGGCACAACAGCACAATAAAAATTCAGTAAGTGTGTGAATGGAATATAAACCACTGATAAAGGAGTTCATGATCTCTGAAGTGCTAAATGCTATTGTTTCAAACACCAGGGCTCCTACAAATTTTAGATAGTACATTTCTACTATCTGCATACAGAAATAGAGACTGGGCAACTCTGAAAGAGAAAAGAAGATATGAGATTGAGCAAGTAGAATAAATGCAATATAGGGTTAATAGAAGACATCAACAAATAAACAGAAGGGAAAAAAAAGCAAGAAAACTAAAAGGTGCTATGGATAAAATGGAACATATCAGTACTGCTGAATGACTGAAGAAGAAATATTGAAACTGAGTAACTGATATACAATTCATCTTTAAAATGCTATAAAAACTTGGATAGACAACATTTAGAAGTGATGATATGCTATATATTCAGAAATTGACTAGCAACTTGTCTGTGTTGTGGGATACAAGTCATTGTAACTTTTCAGTTCAGAGACTTTTCAGGCTCTATGGCATCAAGTTTCCTGCTGCCTTTGTGTCATTTTGGCTGGAGTCCTAGTTTGTGCTGTAATACCAAAAATATAAAAAATTCATCAAAGTTTAAAAGAGTAATTGTTCTTCATGTCTTCCCCCGCTCCAGACATGGCAGCTAAGCCTTTCATGGGGAACATTTAAACTCTGTTCTCCAGTATCTGCAATTCCTAATGATGGGCTAATGTTAGTGCTCATCCAGACTTTTAAACTCTATAGAGGAAATATGATTCAGACAAAGGTCTTTTAGCAGTGTGCTTACTTCACATCCACCCAGATTTTTGGTATTTTGAGCTTCCAGGGTGTGCCTGTCTGGTATTCTCATCATGAGGAGGTCTGCAAGCTAAGAATATGATCTCCCTTGAGATTAAAATTTAAAAAGGCTATTCCTAACTGAAGCCAGACTAAATTGTTAGCATAAAAAATAATATTTCTTCAGAATAACTTTTTCAGAATAATTTGGGTAATGCTCACAGGGAAGAGTGTTAAGGTGTATTTTGTGAAACCTTTTGAAGGTGAACACTCTGTGACTAGTGGCAATATTTTCAGTAACATCAATATTGATATCTGTTCTGTGTTTTATCCATGCTATGTTCTTTCTTTCTTATATGCTACTATTATTTTCCTGATTGCTTTCCTTCTATTCTGTTGGGTTATTTTACAAATATAAACAATTAACAATTATGTAAAAATGATAACAGTGTACAAATATGGAAATTCCACAGAGTGCTCTGTAATACTGAAGTGTGAATCACAGTGCTGTGACTGTTATTAAAATGCTGGTCCATTGCTGGAAATATAGTCCACACCAAACTGAATTTTTTTGTTTGAAAAAAAAAATCATCTGCAAATTTTATTTTTCT
>VXAK01007437.1:309-16523 GCA_013399435.1 Arenaria interpres
ACAGATTACTTTACTAGTTTATGACAAAAATGGGAAGGAAGAGGTTATGCTACCAGTCCCACAAGTTTTCCATGTGTCCTTCAGCCAGTTGTTTTTTCATTGAATCCAAATCAAGGGGGAAACAAAACATCTGCAGTGGGGACAAACAGCATTTTTCTATTTCTTGGGTGCATCTTCAGGACAGAAATGCACTTGTCAATCAGATTTAGAAACTGTTCTGATGCTGAAGCACCAAACCTGACATACTCTGTGACTTCAAAGATTTTGTAACTAGGAACTGTGTCTCAGGTCCTACAGTTAATGGGCCAGTAAATGCATAAATATCCTCTTCCCAATTCATCACTCAAACCAGCCAGTTAAGGATATGCAAACTTAGCAAAATTCACCAACTAATTGTTAAGGGAGGGCTCTCAAATGGTTCTGAAAGAGTTTCTAAAAGGTTTCTTGCAGTGGGAACAAATAACTAATGCAGGTTACCATACGATTTCAAAAAAAGCACAAATGAGTTAATGCATTATAGCATATGGTGTTAATTTATTATGAAAAGCTGTAGGTTATGCTGAATTAATTTAATGTCTACTGCAGATGAAAGTGAGCTTTGGTCCTAATTAACATGTTGCACTTGTAGTCTATGTGTTGATGTAATTTCTCAGTCCTGGCACTATTCTTCAATGTTGTTAAGTCAAGACTTCCTCCACCTGCCTGCATCATAAGTTTGTCTTTATCAACTCAGAGGCATTTCTCAGAAGTGTTTTATGTTGCCCAGAGAGGGATCTACCACTGGTAGTTTACTCAGATTTTGCTTCTGTGTTGGTCATCAGAAATACTAGTTTATGTTGTCAGAGAAATTGAGTTTAAGGCAAGTAACACAATATCAGAGAGTTTTGAGTACTATCCGAATAACAACACTTCCCACTAATTCTGTAATGCTCGTTTGTGATTTATGATGTGCTGAAAACCTTTTAGGAATCTCCCTCTCTGCAATGTAAGAAAGAGGGCAGAGGGCTAGAATAACATAGTGTGATATAGCAGAACAGACCCTCTGTAATCCATATGAGGGAACTTCCCTCAACACTGTATGTTCTCACATCAATTATTATTAGCTATAGATTAGCAACAGCAGATATCTGGATACAGTTTATGGGCTTGCTCCTTTGACAAAGAACAGTGATGTAGCTCCAAGGACTTTATGGTGATGTGTTAGTTTATCCTGTTTGAGGATCTTTCCCCATGTCTATGCCATCATGAACCAAAGTAGCATGTTAATTAGGTTAATGTTTGTTTTATTTAATTTTCCAATCAAAGAATAGTTCCTGTCAGTCATTTTATTGTTATTAAAATAAGAAAAATATGAATAACTATTTCTGCAGTTCATAATGTCACCCTCACCTGCAGCTGCTTAGAGACAGGGATATATTTAAAAGCATTAGAGTATTATCTTGTCTCTCATTCATCAGAAAAATCAAAAGCTAATTGTTTCCAGGATACATTTGGGAGTGTTTGATGCCTTTTTGAGGTCAAATGACTCTGAACTTTCATGAGGTGAGCATCAAACTAAATCCGCACTAGATGAAGTACTGTTTCAGCACATGCTTCCTTTAGAAACAAGACTGCAATTTGGATACTGTGTTATTTTGCATTTTGCTTGGTCATTTTACATGTTCAGTTTGGCACTCTCCATGTCTGCATATATTAGTGATCTCTGTGCAAAGGTATTTTCAGTGAAGACAAACCCAAATCTCTAGTACTGGATAAAGCTTTGTGGCAAGTTGGTGTTGCATACGCCGCAGCTGGATACCCCGTAATTGTGTAGATACAAGCTGTAAACCCAAATATAATTACACTCTTGTTTGTATTTTTACTAGAAAATCAAATGGTTTTGTTTTTGTTGAGTTCATACATGCCCTGCTGCATACCAGTAGCAGGTTTTTCTCTTATGTGGAGCAGGTGGCTAATATTGAAAAACCTGTGTTCATGGTGTGAAAGATTTATTGCCCTCAAAACTCATCTCAGAATATTTGCAATTGGCTGGCAACTACTGTTTGAACACCATTGTAGATATACAATGCAAACACATAAGGAAGAATGCATAGAGGGAATGGAAAGAATAGTTTAGCTTTTTTGGATTGGGAACTTGTTTTTATAAAAAGACCCTCCCGGTTCCCTACAAAGCAACCTAAGGAATAAAATTAAAGCTTAGAAGTTTCTACATAGAAATATGGCAAATACTTAATTATTTTAAATTAATTATAAAACTGGAATAACAAAATAATCTTGCATGTTCTGCAAGTCCTTATTACTACATCACATAAGATTATGTTGTATTCTAAAATAAGATTATTTTTGTGTACTCATGGTTCCTATTGAAAGCAGAGCCTTCCTTGCCAGTTACATGTTTAATTATCCTTTTCCATACCTTTTTAATATCTCACCTTCTCACTTGGAGTGGAAGAAAAAGAAAGACATTGAGACAGGAGACACTAAGACACCTTTTTGTTTTTCTTAACCTAGAAAAAGTACTTCATATTTCATTGTGATTTGATTCAAAATACTACATCTGACTTACTTAAAACTTTTTGGTAAGATTTGACTGAGGCTTCACAGACTCAAGTTAGCTATTTGGTTGATGTGATATAATACAAAATATGGCCAAAGAGAGAAAGGTAGGCTATAATCAATTAATCTGAAATGGATTTATCATTGGTTTAAGTACAATTGATGTGATGTACAATAGAAGCATCTGAGCTTTTCTTCCTAAATTTAGCCAAGCCCTGAACTAGGCTTTTCTTGTAAGAAGGTTTTCTAAGCCCCATTGGTAATAAATGGAGAAAGACAGCACTAAGATTCATTTACCAGGTGTAGATAATTATATTTACCTGCTCTCTTTTAAAGTATATTTGTAGCTTGATATGGCCACTTGTTGGTAGTTAACTTGATCAAAACCTATATGGTTTAAGGGAAGAAACATATTCTCCTTACTTCGTGAGAAGGTAATCTTGAACAACAGGAGGAGAACTCAAGCAGATCTCAAGACTTTGTGGGATTACTTGCTCTGAAGTTTCCTGTGTCTTCATTGGAAGCCTTTGTGCTGAAGCCAGGTTGCAAAAGATAGTCCATACCTGATGTAAAGCACTGGCACTTAGCTGTCTAAAATTATACCTCCTCCTTCTGAAATAAATTACCTTATTATTCGTTCAGCTTTAATCCTGCATAGTGTCTAGAACAAATGACTGAAGGCAGAAAGGCACATACTGAAGTAAGTTCCAGAAGAAAACAAGGTTGTTTGTGAGTGGAATGTGAATGTAATGCATGATTGAACAAGGTTCTAGAGCTTGCAGAAAAGACAATAATGGTTTTGCTTTGTTTTTCTTTTTTTTCTTTTTCAGGGTGTGACAAGTTTCCATCAGAGGTTCTTCACACTTCCATTTCCTTGTGTGAAAAGGAAAATCCTTCCCATCTTTATCTATATTCAAACAGTAATAAACAGATGGTCAAATTAAAGAGACCCTATCAGCCAGAAAATTAAATGAATTAGAAATTCACCAGAGCTTACTTTTCCAAACCATTCCTCTTCCATTAAGATAAACAAACCAGCTTACTTTTCCCTCTGCGTTTCTTCCAAACACTTTCAGAAGCATGAGATCAAATAACTAAGCTGGTGGAAAATCCCTTGTTGGTATTAGAAACAACCTCTACTGGGAGGAAGACTAAGATAACAGCTGGTTATTACAGAACAAGATATTTCATTACATTGAGCATATCTTCTTAAGAAAAAAGAAAAGTCATACTTTGGGCTTATTGGATCAGCGATTACAATGGAATTGGAACATACTTGAATAGATATATTTTACATTGTGAGGAGAATAAGGAGATATTCTAATGGGATTTACTTGTTATACAAAATTCGGGTTATAAAGCAACTTAGAAAGGAAGGGGATCTTTTAACACTCAAAACAAAAGGCAGGCAATGAGGAAATTATATCAGGGGAACAATTCATCCCAGCCGATTATGGCAACCTGGTGACTGTACTAACTTCACCTCTGCCAGTCAGTTGTGTTAATGACATAGGATCACTCAAGCCAGGTAACAGCTATGTTATAAAAGGTCATTCAGGTTACTCCAACATTAACATGTTGATTCAGAGCAGTGGTGCAGTTTTGAAGAGAGTCCCCTAGTTGTCACTGCTTGCCATGTAGTGGCTTTGTTTTCTAAGTGATTAGGGTCAGTGGACATAACTAAACTGTCAACACTGCTCCAGGGAAGCATGGGCACTCTGCCTGAGCCATGGGCATAGTGAAGACTTGCTCTGTGAGATCAGATTAAATTTAGTCTGAAATAGTTCTCATAAACCACATAGAGTGAAGATGTATGGGCATCAGCACCAATGGCTATAGTCTACTGATCCATTCCTTATACTGTACCAAATAACCTAACACATCATCCATGCGAGCTGTAATACAAATGCCTTTTTAAAGACAGTCAGATCTTGTGACTATAGTATTTGGTTCATCTCTTGGGTGGAAGATCTCAATGTCGCAGTTAGAGATAAAAGCTCTGGGGGGTTATGCTTTCTGGTCCTGTTGTGGACATCAGAATTCATTCCTACAAATGAGATATTTCCTCTCCACACATCCCAAACCTCCCTTATAACAGCAACAAGAGAAATCTCTGTCAGCCTGCACTGCATAGGCTGGCAGTTATGCCCATTTTGTCATTTCCTGGTAATCTACAGCTCTTGGTAAGCACATTCTCTCTTGTACCTGGATTCCACCTGTACCTAGAAGAAGTTGAGATAAAAAATGCAGGTAAATTATTTATTTTAGGGGTTGAGCAAAACTCGCTTTTGCCCAGAGCTACCTAGCCCTAAGTCTTTTGTCATCCAATTAGTTATAAGCACTGTGTGGAGGAAGCTGACACTTCACAGAACATGGGAACTTCATCAAAGGGGCTTCTGTCATCTCAGCAGCAGCAAGCAAGAAAAACCAAAGGCCAGGAAAGACACTGAGAGATTAAAAAGAGAAACCTGTGGAGGTGCTAATGAAAGAGAATGATTCCTGCAACTGTCACTGCCAGCCAACACTCACAAGCTCTGAAGATGGGAAATCTGGTGAGTTGGACAGTTGCAGAATAAATTCCAGTAATTTTAGGGAGTGAAGTTTACTTTGATGGTAGGTACTAAAAGCAGCAGCAACATGTGGATAATCCCTCTGCATCATTCAACAGTATATGACTCACCAAACATGAGCTTTACTAGGTAACATTTATTTTGGCATTTTCTATTTACCATCTTCTGTGCAACTACTAGCAGGGGTATGTGGGGCTCTCCTCTTCGTTCCTGAGAAGCCCTTACCATTTTCAGATGCCATTTTCATTTTAGTCTCCAGTATTTCACATATACTTTTGGAAAAGATAGCATGTTTTCTCCTTTGGCACGCTATTTTACTTTTCCTTCTGCTAACTAGACCATGACATTTCTGAGAGTGAGAGAGACCTGAAGATATTGTATACACTTAATAAAGACAGTGAGTTTATTTATTAACTAAACTAATGTTTGAACATCACAGTGTTTGCCTCTGTTTTGAAACAGCCTTTACACCACAGTCCTCATTTCTTCTTCTCATTTTAACAGCCTTTTATATCTGTTGTTTGGTTTGGAGTGTTCTGAAGTGAGGCTGGTGGCAATCTTTCCATCAGTTTCAATAATACTATGATTAGGGTCTGTGAAAGAAAGCTTCAGTTTAGGTGATAGGACATCAGCTTCCTCTCATGCTCCTTTTTGTTTTTTTACGCACTGCCATCACCTGTATTGTGGATGAGCAGGAAAGTATGCTGCACCCCGATATTCCATCCTGTGCCAAGCACAATGAGAGGCAGAGATGCAAAACTGACTGAACTAAGTTCAGGTGCTGAAAGCAATGTCACCACAACAGTAAATTCCTTGCCTGGATTAGAAGTATCTTGCCCAGCTCTGTGCTGTGCCATACGCACATACCCATAGTTAAGCAGAAAGTTCACAGAGGGGAATGGCTGCTTGTGTCTGTATAACACCTCTGTTGCTTCTGTCAGGGATCCAAGCTGAGGGATAGTAAATGTACTGCTTGATCAGTCTTACTATTGCTATCACAAATACTACTGCTGTTACTCCTCTTTTACACCTGCAGCCTGTCATAGTTAATTCCACATATACGCTATCAAGCAGTTTTCAGAGAAGACCCAGTGGTCTTTCATGCTGTTGCTACCTTCCTCTAAGAACACGCAGAGGATGCTCTTGAACTCAGTAGGCCACAGTCCCCCAGAAGAAAGTTGTGCCAAGTCATTTGCTTTAGCCAGTCTCTCCTCCTACTCTCCTGTTTAACAGGTGAACTTTTGTTGAGAGAGATACTTAGCCTACTTAAAATAGTGAGAGGTCTTTTTTAAAAATATCCATGCTTATCCTTTTATACTGCTGATGAACTTAAGGACACATAAATTCTCTGTGTCTATAATATTTCTGTTCCTCTTGTCAGTGTTTAAAAATTCCAGGATGCCATGAATCTGGAAAACCCTAATTTTCTTTCATTTTTTTTTTTTCCAAAAAACAACAGGTAAGGTTGCTTTTTTTATCTCACATATGACACAGAGCTTGTTTTATAAGTCAGAGACTGTAAAATTTCCTTGTGGCTGCATGAACAACTAATGGATTTCTTCATCTAGACTGTTCAACCTGAAACCATCTATGTCCTGTCATGACTTTTCCCTCTTTAACCTCTTAGTTGAACTTCCATAACCTACATAAGTAAATAAAATTAGGCATCTATTTTAAATGAAAAAATTCCACAGTGAAATGGAAAATCAGAAGGCTTGTTTTGGAAATGTCAATGCAAAATATTTCAGCATTTCTGAAGTGAAAGATTTTGTTTCAGCATTTATAAAACAGGAAGTTTTATTGCAGAAAAAGTTAACTTCCACTTTCTAAAAACCAATGCTTTCACACCTTTTTTTTCCATTTAAATTTATTTATTAAATCCAATGCATGTTCATAAGTAATTTTGTTCTTTATAAGAGTAAATTTTTGGAGTGATTTTACTTTTCTCAAAAGAAAATATATCTTCTCAGCTATGCTCTCTGAATTACTGCTCCTCCCTTCTTTCTTGCAATTTGCTTGGGAAATCTGAAATCATTAGATACAATACATTTCTAAAAACTACCTTCTGTTGAATCATGTCTTCCAAGCCACAGTACTGCCTGTGAGCTAAAGGTGCTTCAGCTGTTGGGAGGATGAAAAGACAAGAAATTGAAATAAATCCAATATCAAAACAAACAATTTTTTTTTTTTAAGTATCACATAAAGCTTTCCATAAAGCAATACTATGGTTTGTCCATTACTGGTAAGGAAAGGTAATGAGAACATTCAGCTCTCCATGTGAAGCATAAGGCAAGACAATATCCTTAGTAGTTTCCTAAGAGCAACTAGTACTTTTTATATCCCTTTACATGTAAATCCTCAACATCTATGCTAAATCAAGACATCTGTTAGTTAATCTGTTCTGACCTTTCAACAACCAGGTTTGGCTTGCCAAGTCAGCATTAGACTTCCTTAACAGAATGGAGATACAGATCTTGTGATTTTCTCAATTATGACTGAGAAAGCAATGTGTTGTGGTTGTTCTAAGGAATGACTTGTGTTAGATCTGCATATCTTTGTAGACTACAGTCTCAAACTCTCTCTTGTACCACCATACAGCAAGGAAAATACATTTCTCCCTCAGAATCATCTCTTTTTTTGAACACTCAGGACACTTCCTGAGCTTCATTTTCTGTTTGGATGCAGTGAAAGTGAGGATGTCAAATCCCGTTAAGCATTTTCCTTGTGAAATATAGGACTTTAGTAAAGTAAAAAATTGCTTTTGCTATCTACTTGCTTTCTCATGCTTTTTTACAAACAGCTTCCTGGCCAAAACACAAGATGATCAATGTGGTTTTTCAAAATCATTCTTCAATGGCAGAGAGTTTGCATAAATGAAAGTTAAGGACACAAGAACCCAAAGCAATTTAATTTTTTATGCACCAAATGAAACATAATTGCTTTTCTACAGCTACTGCATTAGATTTTGCTATGCACTTAAAAAAGAAAAACTCATGGAAATTAATTTCTTGAAAACACTTATTTATCTTTATAGGAATTTCTAACCAATAGTTACATTTATTATTTGAAATTAGCCAGCACAATGTAGGCTATTGATATCTCAAACAACTGACTTTACATTTTCAACTGATTTCAGTCTTTTTCATAAATCTAAATAAAACTTAACATTTCTCATGTAAAAATGTTTGAAATAAAGAGAATTTTTTATTTTTTATAGAACCATACTGAGAAAGGACAGTATTGTTTGAAAGATGGTACTTTTCTAACTCCAAAGCACCTTGAAACACAGAATATGTGGGGACTTTTCCCAAACTCTAAAGCTTGGTAATGTTCCCCAACATCGGGCATCAAGGAAAAGGTCTGCAGATTAAATACAATGACCTTTTTGTTTGTTGATGATGAAATAAAGCACTGGAGGAAAGACAAAAATGAAAAATCATTCTTGCATGTATTTTTAAAGTAGAGATTCAAGAAATATAAATACTTGTATCTGTTGGTTCAGCCAAATACTTGATTCATGACCTAGAAGAAGACTTTAAATATTTCTCAGTCTTTGTCCAGTTACATGGCAAGATACAATTATTAAAGGAGTACCTGGGTGGGCAGTAGCAATAGGAAGAAGGTCTGTCTCTCAACATTGGCAGAACATACTGGAATAAAGAGGAGACTGTGTCTTCCATGAGAACCTCTAAATTGGTGTTGGTTTAAGAAATTTTTAGGATGCAAAGCATGTTATTTTAAACCAGAATAAGTTAGTACAATTACTAAAACAAACAGAGATATCTTTCTCTTTGGCCATTCATCCCTACTCCCAGGTCATCTTTTTCACTGTGCCACTGGTAAACCAATATGGGGAAACGATCGCTGATAATAATTTTTAATGAGATTTCTCATCCATATTTGTTCCATAATCTACTTCATCCCACAGCTAGAGAAATCCTGCAGAACATAATGGAAAGAGTAATATAGCATTTAGAATGGGCAGCATCATACAGAAAGAGTGGAGATTGACTGCTGCTTTCAGGAGAAATGCAGCTTACAGTGGCATAATGTGTTTCCCAAAAAGAACAGGGAATCCCAAAAATAAGCTAGGGTCTGCTCTCTGCAAAGCACAGTCCCCAGAGCTAAGCCTTCAGCAATGGATAAAAAAAGCTTTTTCTACAGTCAGAGGGAGGAATGTGTTGAATGTGTGAAGCCAAGGAAAGCTGGTGGACTGTAAAACAAGAGAGAGAAGGATGAGTTTAATTTTCAAGGATGAGAAGAAGCCGGGTGTCTTAAAAACCTCTGTTTTAATTTAAACCAACAGATCAAGAATTTACAGGAGATATGTTTCTGTAGTAGATTTAGAGATGGATAAACATTTAATGACTTGAAATGAAAGGTGAAACAAATCCTCCTCAAGACCTTGGCCTGCTGAATTTTATCATACAAAGCTTAAGAAAACTTTCCCTATGTTACTGACTTATTAATCTTGTCTGATAGATAGACTTCGTCTTGAAGTGTGAGTGAAACCAATGAAACTACTCCAATCCATAGCAACTGAGGATCTAGGATATGTGTGCTTGCTTTTAAAAAAACATGCTTGGCAAACCTGCTCTTTATTGCAAAATGTCAAACTAAACTAAAAAAGCACATGAATTCATAACTTCAGAAACTTTAAAATATCTCAAGCAAAATTGCAAAGGAACAGTATTTTCACGCAGTGGAAGCTTTGCTAGGTGGTGTCAGGGTGTGCCAAGGGTGTAGAGAGGATCAAAAGGAGATGTTAAAATGACTGATATTCCGCTGAATCACACAGCTTGGAATTAAAAGAAAATTTATTTGCTGATTTATCCCATTTATTTTTAAGTCCTTTTTGTTAATTTTTATTTTTCCCTGGTATGTTGAAAGACAGACCTAAGGGAATGATTTATACTCTGCCCTCAGTTGTTTGTCTGTTACCTCAGTCTGCACACGCTGCCATTTTATTCTTCTAATGAAGGACTATTATAAGTGGGGCAAGGTAAGACCAGCCTCTCTTGTAAAGGTCTGGAAGGTGTCACTGTTTAAGCCAAATGAATTTTGTAAGGAAAGAGAATATATTTTGTTAGATCAAGTTACATAGCAAGGAAAACCAAACCTACAACCAAACTAAAACACGAAACCTTCTGACACACAAGCTTTCTCAGAAAACCATCTGTATTAAAAAGTAGTTGATGGGCTGCATATTCAAATCTCATTTATCTCACGATAATACATTTGTGTCCTGATGTTTTTGAGGCATAATGGAACATGATGGTTAATGTAGGGTTAATAGTCACCTATTTTGATTGTGATTTCTTGTAATGATTTCTTCATACACGAACTCATAAATTTCTTTATTTCCTTAAGTAATAAGTAAAACAAATATTCACCTGCCTAAAAGCAATTTTATGATGTGTTAGGAGGTTTATTACCTAATGTTTGTAGAGCATTTTGAGGCTTAAAACTGCCATGTAAGTACTATCATTTTTGACAGTAGAAACAATTTGAGTAACGAATACTACTTTTTCTCACTGAAAATGTGCTCTAATTTAGATTAATTGAAGCACCTTTTTCGCATTAACAAGAATTCCTGAATCTGATGAGAACTGAAAAAAAATGTTTTAATGTTTTATTATATTAATTGGTAAACTCCTTAGGACTGAGACTGCATTCTACATAGCCATCTATTGCCCAGCATGGTGAGATCCTTTCAGAGTCCTTCGGTTGCAACCATTTCTCAAATTGTAAATAATATTATCTGGTCATTATCCAAAAAATGCTTGCAATAATTCCTCTATATTGATTTGACCCCCATAACTTTTCTAACCTAAATTAAAAATGTATTTAGTAATAGTCACCATGGAGTGTCACCATAAGCTTTTTATATACTATAAATATATTATAACATGATTAATTATCTCTATGCATTTAATACACTGTAATTTATTTAGGATTAATGGACTCATCTCAACAGTAAACATAGGGTTCCTCCATATTTCAGTAATGGCTAATCCATTAGCTGCACTGAAGTTTATCTGTAAGACTAAATCAATGAACTGATGTTTATCAGACATTGTGCTATTCAAATAATTTACACATAATAATATCTGTAAAAAAACCTATGTGCAGTTTACTACATTTTAAAGGAGAGTTGAATTGCCTGGTATTATGTACCAGGGCAATTGTTTTCTTTGGTATACTGTTCCAAAGAATATAGATAAAATGTATGCATGTAGCTGCGTTCTTCATTGATCATTTGTAATGTCATTTTCTTGTCTGCAGATATTCATGATTCTGGAAAAAATACAGGGAAGGCCACAATTATTTATTTATTTATTTTAACTATATAGAGGGAGCTGGACAGGCTGGATCAGTGGACCGAGGCCAATGGTATGAGGTTCAACAAGGCCAAGTTCCGGGTCCTGCGCTTGGGTCACAGGCTTGGGGAAGAATGGCTGGAAAGTTGCTCAGCAGAAAAGGACCTGGAGGTATCAGTCAACAGCCGGCTGAATATGAGCCAGCAGTGTGCCCAGGTGGCCAAGAAGGCCAGTAGCACCCTGGCTTGTTTCAGAAACAGTGTGGCCAGCAGGACTAGAGAAGTGATTGTCCCCCTGCACTTGGCATTGGTGAGCCCACACTGCAAATACTGTGTTCAGTTTTTGGACCCTCACCACAAGAAAGACATTGAGGTGCTGGACTGAGTCCATAGAAGAGCAACAAAGCTGGTGAGGGGTCTAGAGCAGAAGTCTTATGAGGGAACTGGGGTTATTTAGCCTGGAGAAAAGGAGGATTTAAGGGAGACCTCATTGTTCTCTACAACTACCTAAAAGGAAGTTTTAGCGAGGTCAGGGTTGGTCCCTTCTTCCAAGTAACATGTGATAGGACAATAGGAAACTAGCCCTGTGCCAGGGAAGGTTTAGGTCAGATATTAGGAAAAACTTCTTCACAGAAAGGGTTTTCAAGCATTGGAACATGGTGTCCAGGGAAGTGGTTGAGTCACCATCCCTGGAGGTATTTAAAAGACTTGTAGATGTGGTGCTTAGGGACACAATTTAGTGGTGGACTTGGCAGTGCTAGGTTTCCAGTTGGACTTGATGATCTTAAAGGTCTTTTCCAACCTAGATGATTCTGTGATTCTATGACTCTATATTTTAGACACAGAGCAACTTTCAGGTTTAAGTAAGTCTAGAGTTACCATATCACACAGGGGAAAAATCACATATATAAAACTTATATGAATGATTAATGTATAAAAATATGCAGAAGAGATTAAAGTTGCATCATTTTCAGTGCACCAGGGAAAGCGTTCATATTTTATACCAAATACTGTAACAGGTGTTGTTACTGAGTGACAACTATTCAACATATTATGTACCCATTATGTTTATTTGCTAGGTGTCACCCATATGAAAATGTTAAATACCAGAACCTTGTCCCAAAGAACAAGTGAACTAAATAGAAGCAAAAATGAAGGGAGAAGGATATGAGATACTCTACATTTATTATAATAGTATATTGGCATAAGCTTCAGCACTGGTTTGCCAATTTTTGATGGCAGCATCTAAATATTTTAGTTTGAGTTAAAGATTACTGTTGCTTGAAAAAGAATTAAAATACGGGCAGTTGTGAGAAATGGGGTAGGATTGTGGAGATAAGGTATCATGACTTTTAGGGTTATTTCTTATTTGTGGTAGCTCTAATTATGTAGTTGGCAGTCACAAACTTTTTAGGACAGGTTTCTGCTTGAATGACTTTTCCCCACAATGCTTTGCTATGCTTTTTCAGACTTGCATTCTGCAAATGGATCCAGCAAAAACAAATACTGATGAATTCCCAGGTATATCAGGGATTTTTTTGTCCAGCATGGCATTGTACAGTGACAGCTGCTAGTCAGCTTGTATTTGGTGACTGCTTCTTTTAGCATCTGTGAAGCAGCATTACAGGGCATTGAGTGGAAACTGAAAGTAGATACTGATGCCTGTCCAACGCTGGCTATAACTTTATAGACAGCAATAACTACCCAGAAGCACAAAATTTATTTTATCACCTGTCCTTTGTACAATTTGGCCCAACAGCTTTTTAATTTAGATGCATGGGCTTATGATCAGAACAGATCCTAAACCAATGAAATGCTGGCAAATGCGTAAATCCACTACATATCGATTGGTTCACAGCTTTACAGAGGTATAAAAAGAGCCTCAGAAAGATTAAGATAACATGAAAAAATGTAAATTCACTGCTCATAACCACATATTCCTAGCAGAGTGGCTCTCGCAAAGATAAGAAATGCAGAACTAGTCAAATAATTTCTTTCTCTGAGCTACAAAACACTTAATTGTGAATAAGAAGGAGAATTAAAAGTTTCATATTGTATTAAACAAGAACTTAAGGTATTCTTTATGGTCCTTTGAAAAGTAGGGGAACAAAGATCACTTTTCATTTCTTCGTGGACAGCTCTCTTTGCAGTGTAGGTGGCAGAGCTAGCTACTCAGCATTGTTACTTTCTGTCATAGGCAGGTGAATGAAGAAAAGTGTGAAGTAAACAGGTCCTTGGCTCTTACACCACTGCATAAAAGATTTAGTATAGCTGAACCATGAATGTGGAGTTTGGGGTGAGTTTCGTCTGATCAAATAAAAGTAGATGTCTGATCAAGGATGAGATTGACTACTTGCCAGATTCTATTGAATGTATTGTGCTAATAAAATCTTCATGGAGTCTACAGGGGGTTTAGGGTTAATTGCTCGGGCATTGATTTTGCCTTTATCAGGATGAAGCTAAAAGTGTAAGTAGCGATTTGGATTCTCTCTATAGTCTTAGACACACATGTTAATATGAGATGTGTCTTGCTTTGTAGGGGCTGAATGTCAAGCTACTGGGTGGCTAAATTTAGGTGTAATTTATTCTGCCATAAACTGTGGCTGATGAGATGTTTAAAAAATCCCAGGTTTAGATCTATTTTCAGTAGTTCATACGTCAGTTCTGGAAGGTTAAGGCTTTTCTTTGATTGCAATGAAGTTACTCGTTTTTATAATGTACTTTTGCTTGGCCTTGATTTTACATACCAAGGAAGAACTATGAGTGTCAAAAATACTAGGATCTGGCTTCCTGAAAAGTATAAAAATATCCAGCCCATCTATCAAGCTGGGCATAGCAAAACTCAGTTTGTCATGACAACAAAGTAATCTGAGAGTTCTCTGATAATGACGCTAATAAATGCCTTGGTGCATGAGAGGCATATCAGCAAAATGACAAATTGATAAAAGACAAGGTTACACAGGAATGCAAATAAAAAGCTTTAAGTCTGTGTCAAGTATTTCTTCTTGCCTAGTAATAGCTGAATAGAAAGGAAATGAAAGAAATTCTCTTCAGTGCAGGATCAAAAACATACACAAACGGAAAGAAAATCTTTACATCATGTGCAAAAAGTGCTTGACATGAGTATATTTATGTCACCCTTTGAGGAACAAAAGAGGTGTTTGCATTGACTAACTTGAGGTACCTAACCTTGACTACGGAACTAGGAGTCATATATACAGTGAGTAAAGCTTTCAGAAGCCTATTCAGGCCTTGAGGTTAGATGCTTTGAAAGCAGAGAGCGGGACCACTACACCACGTTCAACTGTCATTGAAAGTAACTGCACCAACTTAAGGACATGAAAAAAGTTAAAATGAGCCAAACAAGGTATTTCAACTAGGCTCAAGAATTCTGAAAGAAATATTTCAATATTTTCATATGTTTCTGCTGTTTCAGAGTTAAATGGTGTTACTAAAACCCCTTCTGTCCTAACTTTGAGTTTTCTAGACAAAGCTTTAGTGGTGCCTGAGGCATTAGGAGAGAGTAAGGTGTACAGTTCATGAGGTTATCAGGAGATTGATCTCATCAATGCACTCTGTTATGAGGAAAGAAAACGTTTTAGCATCCAAAAGATACGTGCCGAGATGGTTTTGAAGAATGAAGAAAAAATACAATGTCAGACTGTTTTAAATTTTTTTAGAAGATTTGAATTTTGCATATGAAGTGAAGCATCTCGTGCTCTTACTTTGTATTCCTTTCCTTCATGGAAGACAAATGTGGTTTTAGCATCAGAGAACACTGATTTTGTCTTTTTTTCTTTCTTTTCAGCAGGCCTGCGATACAGACCTCCTGTAAAATTTCAGAGTGATAAAGATGTTTAATTTGGCCTACCTAGACTTACAGTCTCTGAAAAAATGTCACTTTTGTTTCCCAAAATTTCTAAGATTTTCTATATTACTTCTTTACAGGCCTTTAGTAATCTTCCTTTTAGCTTCTAAGTCTCTGGCACACAAGGGCAGACTGCGATCCACCTCTTTTGCACTTTAATCCTTCTTCCCTAAGCAATCACTCTCCTGAGAAGTTACCCTTAGTATGAACAATACTATGTGGACTCTACCAACCTGTTCTTAATGTGCACTTAGCCTCGGAGGAGCTGAGACTTCAATGTCTTCAAAGATTCTGCAAGTTTTGTTTTTGGTAAAGGTTGTTCGATTCTCCCACCCCTGCCCTGCATTTTTCTTCCATGTTTTGTTGTGCAAAGTCAATAATTAATTTCATGTTGCTGAAATGTTATCTCTGATATTGTAGGAAAGTACTGTATGGGGACAACTTCTTGGCTTTAATACACATTGCATTGATTTATTCCAATGCACCAGAGAACCAGTAAAAACTATTTAAAACTTTTAAAGCCTCACTGCATCTTTCTCATTCCAGATTTCATATGGGCTCAGTTTTATTAGTAGAAACACTTCTTGTATTGTCCCATCTTCCTGCCACACTAAGCAGAAAGAAAAGAACGCTCTAGCAATTATTATGTGCAGTATAAAGCCTCTGTATGAATTACTCAGTTTCAGATACAATTAAAAATAATTGAATATTTTGTTAGTTCTAATGAACATCTGGGATAGTGCTTCCTTCTGAGATTACAGAAACTGCAACTTGTTTTTACCTAACATCTGGGAGACAAGGCATAAGGTGATAATTAAATTGGGTGGGATGGATCAACAGATGGTACTCCAGGAATATGAATGGTCCTGTAGCATAACCGTGCATAGCTTTATTCAACGCC
>VXAK01007437.1:16570-66879 GCA_013399435.1 Arenaria interpres
CCTGCAACCTATCCAGCTGGGTCATATCCTCACTGGGATTTGCCTATATGCACTACATACATATATATATATATATTCCTCTATGCAGGAAATATGGGATGGACAAATGGGATACACAGTTATGATAAGCTACGGAGGGTACATCCCTCATCTTAGTGTTGCTGTTCTTACCGGAATTTTCTTTCCTGTTTTTCCTACTTATCCCCATCTGGCAAGAAGGAGAGTAAGGACATGTGCAGTCCTCTAGTTTAGCCTTAGTTACCACCTCTTCTTCCCTTTCTGCAGATTGGCAAAAAAAACCTGATGTGTGGCTATGAGATCTTGTGGACCCAGAGGCATTAGTAGAGGTATTAATTTTTGCTGGGTCTGGAGTCCTGTGAGCTGCACCACAGCTGATTTTATCCCAAGTCAAGGCAGTGACATAGTCCCAGCCAAAACCCCAAGTTTTCCAAGAACAAAACATTACCCTGCATTGACAGGATAACAGAACGTGGCTTGTTTCTCCAAATGGGACCACCACAAGAACATCAAAAAAGCTGTGCTAAGTCAGATCAGAAGCCCGTCTTAAAGTGTAAAATAAGATACTGGCTTGTGGGCTTTTCTTTTCTCTCTTTTTCTTTTGGAGCTTTTGGGGCTCTCGGTTTTGTTGATGTTTGGTGTATTTCTGAATGGTTAGATGGTCTCAGCTTTTGACCAATCACACATTTAGTAGTATCTTATTGCAGAGCAAGGAAGTGGAACATAATTGGGAATGAATTTCCAGATGGATGTCTAACTAAGAGTTAAAGTTTGTACCAGCATTAAAGTCCATAAATAAAGAAGAAACTTTACATTTCCTAAAGTCCTAGAGCCCAAAGAGAGACCAGCTCATTGTCTGAGGGGACTTTCAATCAAGTAGGATAATCCTTCAGATAACTGGGATTGATTTTTGTTGCCCAGAGCCTATGTTTGTTGTGTTAAATAATGTATCTGTCCCAAGAGACAGGCTGTAAGTCTCTCTCTGCTGGAGCTAAAAGTGGTGTCTCTATCTCCCAACTGGGGGTAACACTCTTTGCATAATAGGGTCAAACACAAAAGTCTGGGGCAGTTTATGAGAAAAAAGTGAGCACACAACATTTCTTTTGTGCATCCTCCCAGTTTTCAGCATTCTACAGCTTGGTCTTTAATGATTCTTTTTCTTGCATGAGTATATCTATTCTTAGGCTCTCCATAGCCTCCTGAAGCAGCGAGTTGCACAGTTTAAGTGAATGAGACAGAAATAAGATGAAAAAACAGAGCACATTGTGTGCAGATGCATACAGGAAAGAATCCCACCGGCAAACCATTCTGGTGCCCTTGTTGAAAGACAATTTATTCAGTAATGCTAAATGGGCTATGTATGGAAAAGGATGAGATTTAGCACTGTTAGGACACTTTATTCTGTTCCCCTTTGGGTATTAGCCCAAAGTTTATGGGGAAAAAGTATTGACCAGGTATGGTAAAAAAAACTTGACTCTTCCGGATCTTTTGCTGCTGTAAAATACAGCAATATAAAACGTATGATTTAGTGTCTACCATCTTTATTTTTCTTTCCTTTAATGTGGAAGTGAAAACAGGGAAGTACCTCAGAGATAATTTCATGACCCAAATTACTTTCTGTGCACAAATAGCAAAGTACACTAATATCAATTCTATGCTTAGAAGGAATGGTTCACTGAGAAACAGTTTAATTTATCACATTAATTATGTAATTAAAACATGAAGGAAGCAACGGTTTAATTGAATATAGGCAATGTTTATTTGTTCACACAGTTATTTTGCATCCTTGTAAATTCATCAAATGAAGAAAATGTTTGAAACACTATAATTGGAGGGCCTAATTTATCCTTTTTCTACCTACCTCCAAATATATAAAAGTTGTTTGTTTATTCATGCCTGGAAATTGAGTAATTTTCTTTTTAGAAAAAGGTAGAGTGCAGCAAAGTTAATTCTTGTATAAATTTGTACAGAAATGCAGAACGTACATTCATTCATCTCCCTCTGTAACTGTGCTGTAAAGTTATTATAATTCAAAAAGAAAATCTTACCTGCAAAACATATGCTCTATGATGCCCTTATGCAAATTGTTATTTTTTTCTGACAATATTCAAGATAACTATTTTTTTCTAAAAAAAGATAAACATTTTGCTTGTTGCTTTCATCTCTCACACATCCATACCCAGATATTTAGCATTGTTGGCTGACAGTGGGATGCATGAACTTTTGTGAGATATGGAATATGGGTGCTTCATTACCATTCAGTTTATTTTACTTCATTTATAATATTATTATTTTCAGTTATACTAATCAGGCTGATGTTACCTTGCAGTTATGTTCTTCTGGTCTATCTAGAGATATATGACATAAATAAAATTAAATCACTAGTGCAATAGACTTTGCAGTAGGAGAGGGTTGGTTGGTTTTGGTTTTTCTTGTTTTGCATTTTTGTTTTCATTATTGTTTTGATTTAAATTCTCCTGTGGAGATAGTGCAATATTTTAATGGGCTGGTTATGAAATTAACAGTTAGTCTATTCATCATTCCCTTTGAGTCTTCCTCCACTCCAGAGCCCAACCTGCAAAATACAGTGTGAACAAATAACTTCATGCTTATGATTTGCCACACATGCTCATACTTTCAGTGGGGCTAATGGTCTAAGTCAACTGGCGTAAATAAATCAGTGTTGTCAGAATGCAAGCTGTAACATGTAGGCAGGTGAGAAGGCCACACTTATCTGCAGGGGGACAACAGAGATAAATTAATTCCTGAACTGTTATCTGATTATCCCAGCATTCTTGTGCAAGCTTCTCCTTGAAAGCAAGTGGATGGGAGAACCTCAGGGCAAGATGAGGAACAAGATCAGCCTCAAGAAAGACTACCATGCACCTTTTCAGGTCCAGTAATGACAAATTATATCTTGTTTTCTGTTCCTGCTTTTTCCTTCCCTGGATCTCCCTTCCTCATATCATATTCTACTTTTCTTTTTCTGTCTCATTTCCTCCATATGCTGGTCATGTCTATGTTACCTCTGAAGTTATTTGCACTTCAGGTTAAGTGGTAGCATCTTTCCAGACTCAGGATTTATAAAGCTCTCTAAACTGATATTGAGGAAGAATGAAAAAAAAGTGATTATTTGAGAAGCTGAAACACCATAGAGTCTAAAGAAATCAGGACAGGTATTTGAGAAAATTATTTGTTAGATACTATCGCCTCTGTTCAGATAATAGCATTCTACCTTTCACGTAGTCACTTCTTAACCTTTGGGATGGAATAAACTTGCACGAGAGAGATTGCATAGATAGACCAGGCTTCTGCCAGTCTTGGTATTCAGTGCTCCATATTCTCCTTAGCATTTGAAAATCTTCATAGAGCTCATGTTTGGCAACTGATTAATTAATAGCTAAATAAGAAGTGGAATTTTTATTGTTGGTGTCCTTTTCCGGGATTTTTATGAAGAGTGATTATCAGCTTGACAGAGTTCAAGTTTTTTCATCAGTAATTTGATAATAAATATGAATTCTGTGAGTGACAAAGTCACATAGCTGGCAGTAACCTCATAAGAGGTACCTGTTCAAAGAAAATTAGTTTTACCACCAGTGCAAAGCCACATCTTTCAGAATAAGGGATGAAAAACATACTGCCTTAGTGGGGGACCACTTTCAGGAAATCAGGCAGACTGAAAAGTGGCTTAGGAGATTATATAGTCAAGTAGCTCTGGCCCAGCTGTCCACAAAATTGTGTAACAAAAAAGGACCATGAAAAATTCTTGGCTCTGTAAAGAGAGAATTATATAAGAAATAAGTTTACCTTATAGCACTGCTGAGAATGAAAATAGACTATTGCATCCAGTTCTAATACCATTGTATTGTATGTGTGTGGTCTTATCTCCTGTTCCAGTCCTAGCTATGAAATGAGATCTTAAGATAGTCTATCTTCCCAGAACACACAATTTTATTTTATTAAAATTCCATTTTAACCCAGACCTAGAATCAGGGGCACATACAGAGATGTTCTTACTTTCTCTGAAGTGTTACACTAATCACTCCCAGATGGCAATAAAACAATTGCCAGGGATAACAAAAAGGTAATAATATTGTCACATAAATGAAAAGATGCCACAAATGACTGCATGTAAAGATTATTTGCACGCCGAAAGTACTTGAGAATAGACAAGTGGCAATTGCTTTGCAATGTCTCTGCTGGGAAACTCCATACAATTATAATTAGTGTTCTGCCTCTTATTATTCTAACTTTGGTTGCAAGATAGACTGCAAATGATTTTTTAATGGCTTTGGATGTGTATTTTTCCTTTGTTATCAGACCATAACAGCAACAAGAACAGTATTCTCACTCTACTCAATCTGCCAAAGTGTCCTTTGTACCAGATGGTTTTGGCTTCACTAAACTAAATTTAAATCATTAAATGAATTCACTGTATCCCATGTTATCATCTTGACAGTCCTGGCAGCTAGAATTTGGTTTCCATCAGTAGGTTTTGGTCCAAGATAAAAACTTCGTCAAGCAGGAATGATTTAAGTTTATCCAGTTATTTACTTTATTGCCACTTCCCCTCACCACTCATTCATATTCCTAACTTCATCCAGGCCTCCTACAATGCGAGATTGATGATTATAGTTTTTATTGGGTAGAGAAGGTTGGTGTTGTCAAAACATAGGATCGATAAAAAATTGTAGGTGATAATTTCTGTATTGTTCTCATGTTCCTTAATGTTTGCCAGAGTGAGGGCACCTGGGGAAATAGTGGAGCTAAACAAAAGATTAAGGTAGTTAGGAAAAACGAGGAGAGTAATGAAATTCTAGTCATTTGACAGATATGAATGGAACATCAATAACGAGTAAATGCATTTGCAGTGTACTCTGTAATAATCTAAATAACAAAATGAGGTCTCCTGTTAATAAGAAGTATTGGAAAATATTAAAGACACCTTATCATCAGAAAAGGAGGGATTTTCATGTATTTGGAGTCCTATGTTAGTCACTATAAAAAAAGTAGAAGGGTTTTAAAAAAAGGATTTTGCTGGTTTTTTTCCTTTGCTGCTTGATAAGGAAACCATTGTACATATTTGCTAATTGTAAGGGTCTTTTTTTTAAGAAAATGGAGGAAAACAAAGAATTAAAAATCCTACCTACTGAGTAAAATTAAATTAAATGTTTGCCAAGAATAAGAATATAGTAATGTTTTAACAGTAATACGATGTCATTTGTTAATTGGCTTATTAGATAAGACTGAAAAATTGGATGACATTTCAGTGAAGAGCATTTCAAATATCCTTTTATACACAAAATGGAGAAAAGCAATTATTAATGCAGGCTCTGAAATCAGATATTAAAGGGACAAAATAAAGGGATGGAGACAAGAAGTTGTGGGGGGAACTAAAATACTGGTATGTGGATCAGGGCAGTAAAAGAGTAATATTATTGGTTAATGATGCGATAGACTTAAACTAAGGGGTAAAATGGGGAAGACAGTCTGAGAAGACCTCATTTTGTGAAGAATCATGAAAAGGTTCTAATAGAGTGACCTATATCTCAAATAATGATTGGAGAAGATGAGCATATTGGTTACCAATATGCTTCATTACTGAATATGTAATAAAATCAGAAACTGGTGTTCTTTTAGATTTGGTTGAAGAATGACTGAGAACATTCTGGAGAACATAGTAGTAAAAAATAAACTGCACTGACTGGTTATGAGTTTGATTTGTGCTGTATAGTACTAGATAAAATTTTGTGTGCACGCAATATCTTTGATTGCAAAGGAATAAATTTGTAGACATTAAGAAAACTTTCCAGTTTAACTTAGTAGTCTGAAGAGAAGCATTCTTGAATCCAACTTTTAACCTGCCAAAACAGCAAACAATTCATGGCAATCATATGATAGTCTTCGCTGTGCCATTACTGCATGTGATATCTTTGAATTTAGCACCCTTATTTTTGTCCAAGTGTCATAAAAATGGTATTCCAGAATCCCAAAGGTCCCACTTCTAACTCCCTTCACCTTACTTTGCTCTATCTTGAAGTCAGCAATTCACTGGATCACTGTTGGCTATGTGAATGCTGATCATCTCTAACATGGGAAAGGAGAAAAAGACTGTGTGGGAAATTAAGATGAGAAGAAATGAATGAAAATGCAAGTAGTAGCAGTAATGAAAGCCTCTGTCTTTATAAATATACTCAATGTCCTTGTTCACTTCTTGGTTCACATTGTCTGCCCCCTTCCGTGGCATGTGACCATATGTTTAACAATTAACTCAGTACAGATTTTTCTGTGCAATTTTTATTGCCCTTATGTCAATCCTAGGCTATATTTTGCATAAAATTAGTCTAAAAATCAGTGGAAAAAGAAATTACAATTTTAATTGCAAATTTAAGTGCGGTGATCAATATTCCAAACATGCTGTGCTATAATATCAGAAGCCTTACTAAGAATAACATTTATATGCAGCCATTCCTTTCTGACAGATTTTCTGCCTAAATACTGTGCCCAATAAGAAAAAGAAGACAAACAGTGAAAAAATCTCATTCCGGCAACACACTGTGTGATCAGGAGAACAATGTAGAAATCAAAGATGTCCCTGAGGGATATGTTTCCCTGAGTCAGTTCAAAACCCTTTAAACTGGTCTTTCAAAAGAACACGATGCTCTTGTTTGTTCTGTTTTGTAGCAATGTGCTGATTAATGCTTGTGCAAATTTTGAGAAGACTAGTCTGGCATAGGGATTTGCTTCCTTTCACCCCTTCTGCTCCCTCTTTTTTTCTAGACTCAGAAGCTGACTAAGCCTAGATCAAACTTAGAGATAGCACAGAAACTTTGGTGCAAAGGAAGACAGGAAATATTGAAGTCTCTGTTGCTGTTCCTTGTTGGGGGACGGCAGAAGTGTATAGCTATATTATAGCCCCATATTTACAAAAAATACATTGTAACCCATATTTCACTGACATAAGAGATTTGCAGATCTGGAAGGGAACTCTGGGGACATCAAATCTTCCCTAACAAGGCAGGCAACTATGTCATACAATCCTAGCCCTTCATTCTTTGAGGAACACCCTGAAAACATTTGCACAGGAGATATTACAGAAGAACATGCTCTTTTTGAGTATTAAGCCCACAGTCTCTGCTCACCAGGGCGTTTTAAGTATCATAGTGATGATCTCATATAAAAAAATCTCTACTGAGTAGCAAACACCTAACAGAAGAGGTGAGAATAGTGATTTCAAGCTTTCTTCACACAGAGTCCTCCTTCTAGTTCAAAACATTACAGATATTTTTAGCTGAAAACTCACTTTACTGCAGGACTGATGCCACAGCCATGCTTCTTTACTTTTTTCTTTGCCTGATCTTTTCAGTGTAAGCAACGAGCTTCACAAAAAAACTTCTTATATCACAGCAGGAGGAGGAAAAAAATGGTTTTAAAATACAGCATGTCATATCATCTCCCCGTGAGTTAGAATACTAGGAAAGTCACTTTCCTGTAGAATATTTACCTGTTTTAGACAGAGTTTCAAGTTTTAAGAGAAAAAAAAGCTGCAATCTGACATATCTTATAGTGAAGTCCTCTAAGAATCCATTGTAAATCATTCTGAAGGGAACAGACTAAAAATAAAATGTCATCATTAAAAGAAAAAAGCCAACCTAACCAAAAAGGTGCCAGGAAAACTCAGCAGGAAAAGGTAGGCAATATTTTGGGTGGAAGGGAAAATAGATACAAGAAAGATGATACAGTTTTGAATTTATGCATGCAGCACAGGAGGGCTAACTGTGCTCACAGGTTATGGTTCTCTGTTCCTGGGGTGGCTGGATCAAATAGATATTCGAGTCAAATGTATAGTTGAGGGTGTATCTTAATTGAGGCAGTATGCTAGCTCCCAAGGTGACACATTCAAACCCCGCTGAGGACCCATCCGGAGGTGCTGACTGTCTAAGTAATAGAGAGATTTAAGCTTGTTGGGGGTAAATACACTGACTGGCTAGGACGAGGCTAAAATTAAGTATATGGACTGAAGCCTACATCTGTGGAAGGAATTAAGCAGGAAAACGCTGTCACTTTCATGCTGTGAGCCTTGCTAGGTCTATGCAATAAGTTGCTCAGGTATCTGGACCAAAGAGAACTAGTGTAGTCAAGAAGCCACCCCAGAGTGGAGTGAGAGCACGTTCAGAGGCTGTGGCGAAAGTCAGGAAGCCAGAAAAACTATATGGCAAGCTTGGATATGACAAAAGAGAGATGCTTCACTGTGCCCATCCATTTTTCTGCCTCTGAGAGCAGTGTTTTGCAAAACATCTGCCAGCAAGAAGAGTGGCTCTGTTCTCCCCTTCCCTGTTCCTGGCTCTGCACCTCTGCTGCTTCCCTTGTACTGTCAAGGACAGATTGAGTCTAAAGACATGCTTTCTGAAGACATGGTGAGACAAATTAATATGCTGTCCTTTTTTCCAGAAGGTGAAGTCTCGCTGCACGCTCCCATCTTCCCTGTCCCCCTCCTCATCTGCTCTCCCACTGCTTACTCTGTTCCTGCTGAAGAGGCTTTTCTGTAACTTAACATACCTCACTGAAATGGAGGAATACAAACCTAGCGAAATCACAGAATCACAGAATCACCATGGTTGGACGGGACCTCCGAGATCACTGAGTCTAACCACACAAAAAAAAAAACAACACAAAAAAACCTGACCCCCACACAACAACAAAACACATCACACACAACACCCCATCACATCACACCCACCCACAAACCAATAATCTTGGGCACTAGAGCATGCCCTGAAGAGCCATGTCTACACATTTCTTAAATACCTCCAGGGATGGTGACTCCACCACCTCCCTGAGCAGGCCGTTCCAGTGCCTGACCACTCTCTCAGTAAAGTAATTCTTCCTAATATCTAATCTAAACCTCCTCTGCCGCAACTTCAGACCATTTCCTCTGGTTCTGTCATTATTCCCTTGGGAGAAGAGGCCAGCACCCACCTCTCTACAACCTCCTTTCGGGTAGTTGTAGAGGGCAATGAGGTCTCCCCTCAGCCTCCTCTTCTCCAAACTGAACATACCCAGTTGCCTCAGCCTCTCCTCATAGGACTTGTTTTCTAGACCCCTCACCAGCTTGGTGGCTCTCCTCTGGACACTCTCCAGCACTTCAATGTCCTTCTTGTAGTGAGGGGCCCAAAACTGAACACAGTACTCAAGGTGAGACCTCACCAGTGCCGAGTACAGAGGCATGATGACTTCTCTATTCCTGCTGGCCACGCTATTCCTGATACAAGCCAGGATGTTATTGGCCTTCTTGGCCACCTGGCACACTGCTGGCGCATGGTAAGCCGGCTGTCCACCGGCTTAACTGGATCATTCAAATAATGAATGTTCTTCTGCCTTTTTACAGTAAAAGGTCTGACAGGTGCTAGAGGCAACACAAATGGTGGAAAGCTAAAATTATATGTGCAGGAATAGGGAAGGGCTGTGGTTAATTGGGGTTGAGGAAGAGAGGAACAGGCTAAGAGGAAAGAAGCAGTCACAAGATGTACAAGGTGTTTGGCTGGTCCAGCAGTGTGTGCAACCAGAGACTGGGACACACACAGATATGTGTCCTGGAGAAGAGCAGGAGGCAGCTCGTAATGTGGCCCTGAACTGCAGGCTGGTAAAGACAGCAAGGTGCGAAGTCACAGCTGAAGGTTCCCTTTCAGTTGTGGGACTGAGCAAGGAGCTGAGAACATCAGATATAAAAGACTTCACTGACTTGAAGAATCAGAAGGGGACTATGGATTTGAAAGGACAACCAAGCCTTGAGATTGCACTAAACTTTGACTAAGCTGAGCCTGGGCCTATTGAGGCTAAAATTTACTCCGTGTGTCTGCAATATGTAATAAAAATCAACAAACATTAGGGTGACCACGAGGAAATCTAAACATCTACGTCCTGCAGTTGCTGAACTTGAACAAATCTGGGAAGTTATGATGTTGCATCATGATAGCTTGTTCACTTATGACTGTCTAGATGTACTATTATACTGAGAAAAATTGCTGCTATGCCCTGAAATGTACTGTTTATTCGCAGGTCTCAGTGCAGTACCTGGCGGTTGGCATAGGTCCTCCGTTTTGACTTTGACTTGGGTGAAGTTTGAGGTCTTCAACATTCCAGTTAACATTAAACTGAGGCTTAGGGCATTCTCTGTCCAATTTCCCATACTAAAGGATGTCTGAGGCATGTCTTTTATGTATTTTTATTTTGGGTGACTAGTCCACCTTTTCAATTATTTTTTTCAGAATTCCACTTAGAGAAACAATTTATTCTCAGTGTTCTTCATGCACAGAATTAAGCCAGGGGGTTGGGAACCCTGTAGACACCTGTCAGACTTCAGCAAGATGGCTGCCAGTGAAAGAAGGAGCCAGGGAAATGTCAATTTTAATTAAAAAATTTATTTTCACATGCAGTTTTCACTGTTTATGTGATAAGACTTTCGTTGTTTCGGTTTGGTTTCAGCAGCCATGCTGTGCCTGGCAAAATGAGTGTCTGTCTTTTTAAAAGCAATGGCTGCTTCTGAGTGCATTATTGCTTAATAATGACACAGAAGATAATACTGAAAGCCTGAGGGCACAGTTTAAGCATTTGAAAAAATGACCTTTTGTACTATTAAGAGAACTAGCTAGTAGGCTTTGATGACTGAATTTTGTTCCCCCTGTGCCGTAGTAAAGAATTCAAAACCTGTTGATCGGTTATGCCCTCATCTTCAAAAGCTTAAGCAGAGCTACTCAACCCTTTCCTGCAGACAACCTTGAATGGAATGAATTCAGGAAGCAGAAGCCATCTTCCTTACACAAGAATGCAACAGAACTTCAAATGACACTCAGAAATTGGATAGAGAAAGTCTCAGAGCAAACCATGTTACCCTATCTGTGATATTCATAGTCAAGCCAATCTAGTGAGATTTTTATTCTCACATGGGAGAAAATCCAGTTAGATTGAGCCTGAGATTTTCAGAGTAAATTACCAGCTGAGACTGGTATTAAAGTTTGCACTTAGTGGAGTAGAAATCCCACAGGTGAGCCTGTGAGCAGGATCATTTTTCTAAATAGTCTGTCTTCCCATCCTTAAGGTCTTTATAGCAGTTTACCAATTAGGAAACAGTTTTCTACACCATTGTGTCCCTGATTTCTGGATAAGAGTAGTGAAAACAGCATCAGAAGCAACAAGGCTTGAAGACTGGTGCCACCTTGCAAGATTTTGTTTCCAAAGCATTCAGGGAAATCCACCCTCTCTTTCCCTGGGGTAGCATTTCAAAGTACCATGAAAGTCCAGGCCTGTGTGTCTCCTTAGGGAGATATGCATAAAGTCAGTCTGAATGTGGGTAGCTGATTTTGGATTTAGCTTGCTCCCTCTTTAAATAATCCCTTTAGTTTGATTATGAAGTTAGGAGGGCCAGAGGAAAAGGTCAAATTTCAGTGAATCTGGTATATATCTCAGAATAAGGGTTGCAAAATATTTCACAAACTGAGGTCTAAGCAGTAATTGCAGCACTGGGAGCTGTGTGGCTTAGCTGGTCCCCTTACTATGTCTGAGGCACTAAGTAGCAGATAGCTGTAAGGGCAGTAATTTTGAGCATTTGGACCAAAGACACAAATCTTTATTTTTATGAACAGTGCCCCATTCATTCTTCTGTCTGAGAATCCTTACCAGGACCTTCAAAGGTCTTCTCTGAAAAGAGCTCCAATAAGACTTTTTAATTTTCTTAAGGAAGATGAAGAAATGTATCAGGCATCGCATGCTACATAGCTCAATGCTGTCACTTGGACAGTTCACTCAACCAAATCTGTACTGCCTTCTGTAAGGAGAAATTCTGGGCAAAAAGGAAAAAAAAATAATCCCCAAGCTTCTGTTTTCTTCTGGTGGGCATTTTCTTACAGTTATCTAATTTAACTCAGAAAATGTTATCTTTATAAAAGGATCCCCTGCATCTTTAAGGTTTCTTCTTAAATCAGATTAACCTAGCACAATGTTTAATAATGAATTCCACTCAGCATGCCAGTAGAAAAGAAAGGTTCTTTTGTCTGATCTCAGACAAGTTCTCTAATAGGTAAAAATGAGATCCACAGGACAGAATATGCTAATGTTTTATGAAAAGAATTTATTAGAATTTCTGAAAGCTATTTGACTTATCTCATGGCACATTTACTGCAGTTTCATGATTATCAGCCCTTTTCAGCTTGTTGCATTAGAAATGCATGAGAGGCTGAGGAAAACATTTGCAAAACTTTTGCTTTTTAACAGACTGTTCTCATAAAACTGTTACTGTACTTTGGCTTTGCACTTCACTGTTTATCCTTATTAGGAGAATTGCAAAATATTTAGGTATGGGCTCTAAACCCCGCAAATTCTTTTAGGTCTGTGAGGAAGCTCAGTTTTCTGGGTAGCATCAATCTTTATGGTAGCTTGAAGCAAACCGCTGAAACTTCTGGATTTTAACTCCGTGCTCTTTTGTTCAGTGACTTAGTTTGTCTGGTTGATTGGAAGATTACACATGATATGGATCCCTCAGGAACTTCATTCCATGAGTAATAAATAAGTCTTCAGCATCTGTTGATCAAGTTCTTGAGATCAACATCTGGTCTTATGATTGACATCCATGTAAATCACAGCAAACATCAGGATGTTTACTACTAAGACTGGGATTAACATCACCTAAAATTAAAGTTATATATGTAGTTATTTGTTATGATTGCTCTTTGTTGTATTTTTTTTTGCTTTTTTCAAAAATGCAAATTATAAACAGGAATGGAAGATGTCTAAATTTATGCACAGTTGGATCTAATCTACAGTTTTATTGTGGTAAATTGTAGACTCTGAGAACACTTGGATGAACTTTTAGGTGTGAACATCCCCCCAAAAAGGGTCTCTTGCGCTTTGTAGCTGTGTTACTCGGGGTTGTTATTTAAGGCTCCTTGGGAACTGTAAAAATATTCTTCATTATGGGCCAGAGGAGCCTTGATGAACTAACATTCTGCAGTGCTTGGATAATCACAGATAGAGATGCCATATGATTGTAAAATGTTTGTCAATGCATAAAAATATTTACATATCTCTATTTTTACAGAGGCCTGAAGTAATAGAAGAATATAACCTATTAGACCTATTAGGCAGTGTGATCTCTCCTTTACATTGTTAATGGTAACAGTTCTGGAGTTTCCATTTACAGTCTATATGTCATGGTTTGGGAGGTCTGACCACTGAGATGAACAACAGATGAACTCCCCTACCTCTCTTTTCAAGAAGAGAAGGGAGAGAGATAAAGAGATTTATGAGTTTAGAAGAAAGCTAAATTAATGAAATATTAATAAAATAATAGAAAGAAGAATAAGGAAATATTTACAATATATACAAATCAGGCTCTCAGGATGACAACCACATCACTAGCAGGCACTGGGGATGCAGTTCCAGTATCAGAAACAGCAAAAAGTGCTTGTCTGATACTTTTTGCTTACAGTCATTCTCTGTCTCTCCTGGTGCCCTGTGGAAAGACTCAGCTGCATGAAGTCCTTGAGAAAAGGTCTGAGGAAACCCTGTTGAGTAGGGCAATATTTAGAAGTTTATGTGGTCCTGCAGATCTGATGGTTGAGCAAAGAATCCTTCTGACAGAAGAATAAAGTTTTAGCCTCATTAGAGACAACCACATTTTTGAAAGTGTTTAATAATTACATAGAGTAGGACTTAAGTTGTACTAAAGGAGTTAGCCGGATGTAGTCTGGATATAATTGCGTGAAAGACCATGCAAGAAAACAGCATTGAACTGAGATATCCTGAGACCAATATGATCTCGAGTGGTGACTTCTGCCTTCTCATATTTGTGGATTAGAGACACATGACTTCTCCAGTGTTTCTTCCACTGGATTGACTGACTTCAGTGATATGATCCTATTTGAGTGAAATTTTTTTTCATGTGCTGCAAATCTTTCTGTAAAGAAAACACTTACCTTGATACCAAAACACATAACTGATGTTTCTTACCCAGTCCTGAATGGGCAGAAGTTCTTGCCATGACAGTGCTCTGAATGATTTGTCGCTTATATCTGAGTCCAAATTAAATTAAAATGGCAAAGTCATTGGGGAGCAATGCATAGCAGATGACAAATAAGAAAGAAACAGGAAAAATAAATTTAGAACTGACATTTTCCTTAATGACTGCCTCTTTGAACTTCTCTTGGAAGCAGCTCATTCTACTGCCAGGGGCTGATCTTTTCCAGGAGTCTGTTATGAAACTCAGATGTATTTTGCAGCTGTTTTCAAGTACTAAAACCACAGGGCCTAAATATATAGACATACATTGATGTACCTCCTCATAAGTGATAATGATAAGCAAATAATGCTAATGACTCTACTCTCCTTTTCCCAGTAGGTATTTGGGTTCACCGAGAAGATAGTACATGTGCCTATTTTTTATTTACTTTTACTAGCCCGGAGTATTTTTCCTATTAATGTTTGCTCCAAAATCCTCCAATCCCATATAATAATTGTAGGAAAGTTCTGTGAAAACTGTTCTCTATACAGCGACATTTGCTTATCTCACTCCCTCTTTATGCTCTGTCCTACCCATATTACTCATTTGTGGCACATTAGTCAAAATTTACACATTCACTCTCTTATACCTGAGCCTTTCATAACAGGCTATATTATGAGGTGTCCAATGATCCAGATATTTTTGGACTTTTCAGCACAAAAAGTATAGAAAAAGGGGTTTGCAGGAAAATTGCCTTCTTATAGGGAAAGGCTGAATGTTTATCACTGTGGGTGCACAAAAACCTTGGAAGAAAATGAACTTCCATTGCTTGTCCCAGACCAGTACATCCTCTTGTATTTCCATAGATAGAGCCTTACTTAGGTATCCTATTTATCCACATTGAAGTGCAGAATTTGCAATCCTGAATTCTCACCCCACCTGAGAATTGTGAAGAGATATCTTCCCTAAAATATTCACTGTAGAAAGTGAGTTCTTTAGGCACTTTTTATGTACCACTCTCACTCAGGAACAATTTTTCAGCATTTGTACTGGGCTTTTTGGCGATATCTTTATTAAAGAAAACAATGAATAAATTGGAGAACTTAAACTAAATGTTAGACCCATTAGCATTTGCTAAAGGGAGGGATTTTAAATATGCCCTGCTCAGAGACTTTAAAATAGAGTGATTTATTGACTTCAGCCTTCCTCTTCTTACACACCCTGCAGAACATGTTTACCCTTGATAACCAGAGTAAGAATGAGAAGCCTCTGGGTGACAGATTTGCTAGCACTTAACCCTCATGTTCTCTCATATGTAATCTCTTTGAAGATTACCAGTCTTATCAGTGTCATCTTTACCTTTTCAAATTGACTTCAGTGAGGTACATTAGCAGATCAGGACACATTTATCAGGGCACATTTGGGCCCCTCACTACAAGAAGGACATTGAAGTGCTGGAGAGTGTCCAGAGGAGAGCCACCAAGCTGGTGAGGGGTCTAGAAAACAAGTCCTATGAGGAGAGGCTGAGGGAACTGGGTATGTTTAGTTTGGAGAAGAGGAGACTGACGGGAGACCTCATTGCTCTCTGCAACTACCCGAAAGGAGGTTGTAGAGAGGTGGGTGTTGGCCTCTTCTCCCAAGGGAATAATGACAGAACCAGAGGAAATGGTCTGAAGTTGCGGCAGAGGAGGTTTAGATTAGATATTAGGAAGAATTACTTTACTGAGAGAGTGGTCAGGCACTGGAACGGCCTGCCCAGGGAGGTGGTGGAGTCACTATCTCTGGAGGTATTTAAGAAATGTGTAGACATGGCTCTTCAGGGCATGCTCTAGTGCCCAAGATTATTGGCTTGTGGGTGGGTGTGATGTGATGGGGTGTTGTGTGTGATGTGTTTTGTTGTTGTGTGGGGGTCAGGTTTTTTTGTGTTGTTTTTTTTTTTGTGTGGTTAGACTCAGTGATCTCGGAGGTCCCTTCCAACCAGGATGATTCCATGATTCTGTGATCTTATGGCCTGCATATGAAATTGCTCAGGTGTGCTTAGACACAAGAAATGGGTCTTGAGTCTTTTCAATTAGCAATAGGGAACAAAACAAAGTCCCAGGCTCTTTTCATATAATCTTTCAGAAGTGTAATAATTTGTATGAAGCTTAACCAAAGTGTATGAAACCAATCTGCAAAAATCAACTGAAAATCACATCAGAACATCTATCTATATTGCAGTTTTCCTCCCTTCTATTCTATGGGTAATATTATGAAAATAACTTTTCCATTATTTTGGTATGTCTTTTGGGGACTCTGAATCCTGTGGACCACATGCATTATAGAGAGTAAAATTAGAAAATCAGATGGCTTTTCTTTGCAGGTAAGACTGAGACATGAAGGCTTCAAAGCTCAATAGGGAAAGAAGTTCAAGGAAAATATCTGAAACCTGGAAAGATGCGAGTTTATTGACAGGGAATCTTTTGCTATAATTTGACTTGAAGGATTTCATCTGACCTCTTATCTCAAACCCTTAGTGACTCTTTAATACACTACCCACAACCCTTTTTATGCAGCAGAACCATTAGCTCAGCTGCGTGATTACAGTGTCTGACCCATGCTCTGATTTTTCAATGATAAATACAGCTGCTGGATTTTGGCTTTAAAAAGGGCATTCTGGAAAATGTCAGAACTGGGAACAGAACTTAGCCTTTGCTACACTAAGTAGTTTGTAGAAAAGCGGGCAGAAGCGCGATGGCTTTTGTAAGGATGACTTCATTTTTCCAGCACTATTTGCTTTGCATGTACACAGTAATAGGTACTTCTGAAAGACTATAAAAGGTACGGTTTAAAAACTGTTTTAAGGCAATGACTGTGCATCATTGAGTTGAAGCTGATTTTTGTTCAGCACTCTTTCATCTAAATTTGCTTTCTGTGCAGAAGCTTGGATTTTTGCCTGTTGTGCTCTATGAAGAATCATACATCTCATAGTTTCCATATGAACAGAAAAAATTGGAATATTTTCAACATGGGCACATTTTGAACAAGAGAGTTCCTTTTGCTTAGGATCTTCTTGGAAGCAGTTTGTGTTGAAACTCCCTGAGACTGAGATAGGTATTGAATTTCCTCTCCCATCTCTCAGAGGATACCCTAACTAGGAGAACACTACATATAAAGGCTCTTTCTCTCTCTGACCATATCTCTAAAATTTAGATCTTGATAATGATCAGGTCAAGAATTTCAATTAATTTAATAAATCCAGTTAGGTTCATGCAGAAGACTGATTTGGATTTACTGAAATCTGGAAATAGATGCAGATAGTTTTAGGGAGCATTTCTGGGAGAAATACCATGGGCCTGAAGAATTTTAGAATCTAGAAATATTTTCTTAAGGTTAAGTGCCAGAGTTGAGCTTCAGATCCATTTCTTTAGTTGTTAGATCCTTTTCCTTCTCTGGACCTTCTTGATTTCCAGTTTTCTTCCCTTCTCTTTTCTCTGTCCTCTTCATTATCCCGTCAGATTGTATTACCACTTCAGTTCTACTTCCACACTAGATCACTTGAAAATTTTTTATTTCACTTTTCTTTTAGCTAGTCATATCTGTTTAAGTTCCTTTTATTATCAATGAAATTCAGGGTATAAAATTAATGAAGTTTTAGAGCTATTAAGCTTGCCCCGCACTAACATACCCACTTTGTCACCTGAATAGCTCCTTATACTCCAGACTTGCTGAACTCCTATCAAGGCTCTACTGACTGTAATGAGAGGTTAGACACCCAGCTGATTTGTAAACATTAATGTTTTGTTTCTAACTTGGACTAAAATGTCACCTTTGAACTCAGTTCACTTGCCCAACCATAACTTTCCAGTGCTGCTTGAGATGCCCTACATTATCTGAAACCAGAGGACAAGACTGTCAGATATAACACAAGATGCACAGGAACCCTGAGATAGAGAGCAGGTGTCTACTGAAAGGCAGTCAGAACTTTCCCTAATAGCATTTAAATCTGCATTTCTACAAAAGGTAGTATAACCATTTTTTCATAACTTTTTTTAACCTCCGAATAAAATCTTTTCTTTACAGAGCATTTCAGACGGATATATCATCAGTTATTAAATACTGCTTAGGAAATGCCAAAAGAAGAAATGAAAATGCAAGATGAAATAAATGGAAGTGAGAATGAAAAGATAAGATAAAAAAAAGGAAAAATAATCTCCAGTGATAACAAGAGAATAAACCATCTGTGTTACTTTATTGTTATTTTTGGAGGGATTACTTGAAGGGGATTACAGATTCTCCGAATTGCCAAAATTCTCAAGAAATTACTTTTAAAAACTGAATGATGGAATAAGCAGAAATCATTTTTGAAGGATGTGGGGGTAAGGGTTTTCTCTCACACTTGTATGATAAACAGATTGCAAGGAGGTATATTATCAAAAGGCTTAAACTGATTATTAAGTATAAGCCTAGAACAAGTCTTTTCCTCACACTTTGTTCTCTGAAATAATCCTATTAAAATAAGAGAATTTATTACATACCTATCTTCCCAGATTTTATCAATATTGAAACCTTTTAAATGGAATATGTGACAAAATAAACCCTGCTCACCAATGTAGTAAAATGTAATAGATACCAAAGCAGCTAAAAGCCCTCCTAAATCAATGTAGTAGCTCTGCAGCAATTTCTAGAACAGAAGGTAAAAAACCCCTTAATATTTGATAAATGAAGGAAAATGTATAGAAGCAGATTTATAGGACACCACATTTACACTCTTAAAAGACCTTCATTATGTCATTAACACCACAGTGATAAAAAGCACTTCCATCATTCATCAGCCACATTGTGTCTGTCCTGCCGTTAAACAGATGGAATAGTCCCTGATCCAAATTCCCAAAACTTTGAGAGTACACTTCATTTCATTTTCTTGCCCTAGGCTAATCCATTTAGCAACACATCATAGCCAAGTTGGCCAGGTCTTCAAGTTGAACATTATGAATAAGAAACAGATTGAAAGTGACCTTTGTTCTCTCTCCTCCTTGTTCTTTCAAAGCCTAGCATATAACATCAAAGACAATATAAAGTCCAGGGTTTTATTCTTTCAAAGATATTCAGGAATTTGACGGAGTTGGAAAAGACAAGAAATAACTTTTATTTCAGGATTAATCCTGTAATTATTTCCATGGTTTATAACATGCTGANNNNTTAGTAGATACACATACAAATGTGTTGTACAGAGGTGAGTATTAATGCTCCCAACAATTTCTTGTGCCATTCTTTAACCATATTAGTAATTGCTTCAGAGCTTCAGAGTCTACAAGTCCCAACCTCCGTCAAGAACACATTCTGTACTGTAACATGCAGAACAAGAGGATGTTTTCCAAAGAAAGAAGCTTGAGTGAAAAAACCTTGAAAGACTAAGGTCCAGTTTTGTTTCTGTTTTTAAGTATCTACTTGCTTCTTTACTCACAGCTGTTCCTCAGCATGACTGAATGACATATTTTTATCCTTCAGGTGCTGAGTTTCTGTCAGCTGCCACTTAACAAGCTGTCTCTGTTTGGATACCACCTAAAATTAAAAGAAAATCATGCTAAGCTGTTGGTCAAGTTAGTTCCAGATGCTCCCAAACATCTAAAATCCTCAAATTATAAAAAAAAAACAAGCCTTACCAGTCATATTGTAAACAGAAGGGCCCAGATACAAGATAAGTCTCAGACAGCTCACAAGTGCAACTAGTAGTACGGAAAATATTTCATAGATGTCCCCAGTATTACAGCAGTTAGCTAGGATAGAGGCAACCTATACTCTGCTGTCTGCTCTGTTGCATTGCTGCAATGATTTCAGCACAGGTCTTTCTCATTTCAAACAGGCACCCTAGTGATCAGACTGATGACTGTCCTAGAACAGTAAATCTTCTATCAACTCCAATCTGAAAGCTGCTCCAATTTAAAGATGAATACTTGCGTATTCATTAGAGTACAAGCTTGAACAGAGTTTTAACTCCTCCCAGGAAAGTTTTCTATGCATTAGACTGTAAAATAAGTTATTTTTTCTATACCCATGATTGTTCACTTAGTTTTCTAAACTAAATGTTCAAATGAGGGGGTTGAGCATGGGCATTCTCAATTGGACACCAACGGGTGAGAAGCAAGAGCTTATTTTGAATGTAATTGAGCTTTGATGACCTCTGTGAGCTTTTTACACTGCCCATCTCCTGCAGAGAAGTAATGTTCTAGATTTAAGAACATCCTAGTCTTTTCCTCTCCCCATCCTCCACTTCTGTTTTAGAAATAGCTACACAAGGAAATGGTGTAGTTAGGAACAAGAAAAAAAAACAACCAGGAGAAAATTAATGCTAGATGAAAAAACATGGTAAAAGGAGAAGGAGGTCTCTGTCTCAGAGACCTACCAAGCTTTGATGACAGTCTTTTTAAATCGAATGGGTTTTGGACAAAGAAACAGCAGTCACCCAAAGCATATTGCACTTTCAAGCCTCAGCTCTGTGGATTTTTAAATAACGGATGATCTTGGTTATTTGATTGAGTAAGAAGGACATCTGTTTAAGTGCATTGAAATCTTTAATTTATTCTAGCTGCTTTAGGTGACCCATTCAGCTGATTTTGGAATATTACTTCATTTAGTACCAAACTGTACTCCTTCATTTTATGGGAAACCTTGCAATCTGGTGGTGGTTTTTGGTTGGGTTTTGGTTGTTGTTTTTTTTTTTTTTTTGTGGTTGGACTTGATAATCTCAAAGGTCCCTTCCAACCATGAAGATTCTGTGATTCCGTGTAATCTACCATAGATGAAAGTACAGTGGATGGCAGAATAGCTGAACATGAAGTGCTGTGCTAAGATGTTTTTTACACAGTAAATCAAACATTTATCTACCAACCAAGACCTGCTCTCCTGATCAACTGTTTACTAGGTCTTTATACATCTCATTGATTACTTCTTTCTCTTTTCCCAAGTGGGCAGAGAACCATAGAGCTGATGAAATGGAGAAGAGTGAATGTTCTGTAATGTGTGTTCTATGTTCTTCAAATCCTGTAATCGATGTTAAACATTACACTTGACATGGCTGATTAGTAAGATGTCCATTAATGATACAGATTAATTTTTATCTAGTGGCTCGAATAACAATACAACACTAAAATTCTTGGATACTTGTAGGTCCATCTGGTGGACAAATATCTCTTGCTGCCTTTTTCTCTTTAGGGAAAATATTCATTTTCTGTTTCAAGGGACTTGATTCTCTGTTGATTTATCTCTATTTTAGGGTGCCTTATCTCTCTTCTTCTGTTTCTGCTTTCAGAACTTCTCTCTTTCTTTCCTTCAGGGGCCTATTTCACTTTGTTCTGTCTCTCATTTTCTGTGTCTGACATGTCTGCTCCCGCCTCTCTAAACGCACAATGTGATAGATGGAACATGACTGGAGAAAAAAAGAAAGTTTCAGTTCTCCCAGTGAGTGGAAAGGTGACCTGCAAATATCTGAACAAAAAAGAGAAGAAAGTTCATTTTTGTGGGCTGAATATTCTGCACAGCAAGAGACAGCACATTTAGAGACTGCATAGGAGACAGTTTAAACACTACCTACTCCATAGTCCATCCCTTTAAATTTGTGCTCAGTTTGTCTTTTGGTCTATGTCTGTACACACACATATATACATAATTATGTCTGCTAATATAGGGACTTATTCAAATCATGTGGATGGTTTTCCATTGTTTTCAAAGGGGTTTGGATCATCAAACTATTTTGACTTCCCTGCTATGAATTCAGTTATATGCTATTCAGACAAAGAAGGAACCAAAGGATCTGATCCTTTCATATTTCTCATTTCACATTTTCAGTCTCCTAAAAACATTTGCAGCAGATTTTTTATGTCTATGTTTTAAAACTTCAGAGTCTGCTTTTGGAAAATTGCAATGATTTTTAACTATTTTAGGACAAAACAAATACAATAAAGCTGAGGCAAAATATTTTTATTCCTGGATGAAAAAAATTTTCTAACCAGATCTCCAGATCTAATCAGATTTCCAATTTTAGAAATTGGAAATTACTGCTGGCTTGCCAAAAACCCTTTCTTCCAGTAATATGTATAAATAATTATTAGTTTTGCATATCATGTTTATGTGTTTTCATTCTAAAACAGTTATTACAGATATTATTAGAGAGGTGCTAAATGTGTCAGAGAAGCATTTGGCATAGCCATTTTCACAGGACTCTTTATTTTTGGGTTTTGCTGTTTTCTTGTGTATGGACTTTTCAAAAACAATAAAATGGTATTCAGCAGAAATTTTTATCAGTAATAATAAGTTGATTTCCAATAGGGGGATTCAACTGAAACTCCATTAGGCTTTTTCCATTTAAAGTATTATTCAAGATATCAATGTCTGTGTTTTCAGAAGGCATCACTGAGGATTTGAACATGACCCATTCTGTCCTTCACTGCATCCACTTAAAGTTAAATGTGCCCCATTCAGCTAGAGGACTGAGAATGGCAGAATAGCCATTCAACAGTGAAAAGAAAAAAAAACAAACCCAATCATAGTTTGAATAGTCATAAACTCTGGGGAGTCCCTAGCCCCAGACATAGTACTCTGAGCTGCCAAGCCTGCAGGGATGTTAGCATCATTTTCGAAGGACATGTCAGTAGCTGTAAGCACTTAGAATCACAGAGTCATAGAATCATTTAGGTTGGAAAATACCCTTAACACTTGTTCTGTTGAGTACTAGCAGAGATGGCTCAAGGTTTCTCAGTAGGCCAAATCTGGATTTTGCTGTTTTCTCCCCTCCACCCCATTTTTACAACCACAGAAGTGGTGGCTAACATGCCTCTCTGCTACAGCTGAAATGGCCATGGATATTTTGCTGCACTGAGGCCAACTGCCGTTTCTGTCTATACCTGGGGCCAGCCCTGGCACTGTGCACAGTCTCCTAAACCAGGCAGAGTTCCTTTTGTCTTTCAAAGAGAGAGATTCCCTCTCCTTTCCTCCCACTTCCCTAAATTCTTTTTCCCAAGGTGGGTTTGTACTTCTTCTGAGGTCCTGGGAGATAGTTTGATTGTGATCCTCCTGACCTTACAATAGTTCTTCTCTTGCATTGCTGAGATGGGACATACTGAAACGATCATTGTATAACAGCAATTTAGACTCTGGGGAGGACTGAAAAGTTGAGAAGTTTAAATAGCATGTTGTCAACAGTTGTTCCCTTTACTAACTTGTTTCCTACTGATTAACTTTCTTATGTTGTCAGGACTAAATCCAGATCCTTGCTATAACAGTCTAGCATGTCATGTAAGCTCTGTCGTGGCACAAACAGGCACTGTTTTACAGTGTGTAAATCCTCCCACTGCTTCTGAGAAACCATATCATAATCTCACTTCAGATTACCAGAAATGTTCTCTTAATCTCCAGTCTAAATCTTTTGTGGTCATTTGTCTCATCTTTTTCTTATGTGTCTCTTCCTATCTGCCTCATAGATCACTTAACAAAGGGCAGTCATATCCCCATTTCATCTCCATTTTGGTACGACAGTGGTGCAACAAGCAAGTATTTCTCCAATTCTTGTTGCACAGTAAATCTTTTGTTCCCAGTTATCCTTTTCTCTCCCCGTTAAGGTTATGTTTCCTCTTTCTTTCCAAACAAGCTGACCAGAACTGTGTGTTACATACTTACGGATGCTTCACCACAGTCATGTATAGCAGAATGAATAATTCCTTATCTCAGAAGTAAAAAAAAAATAAAATCTAGGATTATATTACCTTTTTTATAGCTTCCTGTTCTTTCTAATCTTTTATCATTACCAGTTCATAAACTCCTAGGATATAGCTATAATTTTTCGTAGTAGATGTACGTGACTTGACACTTTGCACGACTACACTTCTTTTCACTTCTGTTATCCCAGTAGTCCAGCAGGTCTGTTTCTTCCTGTTTGACATTTTCTCCCTCATTTTATTGACAGTGCTTCCCTACTTGCTGCTAAACCAAACCATCAATTTCCTACTTTTTGTGCCAGGGTCACTGGTGAAAATACCAAGTAAAATTAGTCCCAAGACTGTTCCTTGAAAAATGCATCTGAAATGGGCTTACAAACAGGAAGCTCTTCCTGTCACGTGATCCATTTCCGTATGCCTTTTAACAGATCTTTTGGACCTGGTAGCTTTTTAGAAATCTCATCTTATTTTGTTTCTGTAAAAATTGTCCATGTGGCTTATTATATGAAATGCTGTAGTCAAGTCCAAAGAGATGAGAGCCTGAGCGCTGCCTGTCTGCAAAAAATAATTTCTATTGCAAGAATAAAAGCACACTGAGTTAGTTTGGCGTAGTGTACGTTTGGTAAATTCATGTTTCATTTTATCCCATAATCCATTTAGCTTCATGTCTTTCATTAATTTTTCACTTGAAAATGTGTTCTACATCCTTAACATATTATTGAGGTCAACTTACTTGGCCTATACTTTTTGAATTCCTTTCCTTCCTTCTTGTAAGTAGAAATACTGTGCTTGCTAAACTGTAGCCAGTGTCTCACATTTGTTATATTTTTTTGAAAATCTGATGTTCATGTCTGTAAATTCTGTCACATTTTGAAATTTAGTCAGCTCAGCCTCCCCCAGTTGAGATATGCTTACATACTAGATAAAATATCTTTCAAACTTTCATCCCCTTCATCCATTCTACCTTTAAACCCAGAGTTCGTTTGTATCCTTGTACACCTTTGTGATTTGTATCCTTGTGTTCTGATCATCATCATCATCAAAGTGAGAAAAATCTCACTCAGAAAAACCTCAAATCTACTGAAAACAAGTAGTTCCTGGGTAGGGAAAAAAACAATAATCCATAACAGTGGTATGTTGAAGACTGAAAACGGTCGCTTTTGGAGATGAGCTGAGGCTTCCCAGCATTGCAGACAAAGTAGCATTCTGCTACCCACAAATGAGGGATGGAGACCAGCACCCGATGTGGGAATGGGAGGAGAAAAGGACAAGGGCAGAGTTTTGACACCACTCAGCTGTGTCTCCCGGACAGCTGAATTCACCAGCAAGCCACAAATGCTCAATCAGTGTACTGCAATTCTTCCAATAACCCAAGGTTTCTTTGGGACCCATAGCAGAGCTGGAGAAGGAGACTGGTATTTTCTCAGATCTCTGCATAGAACCGAGTCAGGAGTTGTCTTGGACATCCCCAGAGGTCCCTCCACTTTACATCCATTATATCCTCACATCCTTGAAGTTCTCAGAGATCCAGAAAGAGAAGTATTTCTAAAGGTAAAGGAAGAAATTACATTTAAAATCTGTTTCAAAGTTTATATAATTTAGTAAGCTATCCAGATATGCAAACTGCAGTAAAGGACAGGGGTACTGCAGTAGAGTAGAAAGGACTGATGGGGAGACTTCAGCTTCCCCTTTACCACTGGCAGCATGCAACCCTGCAGCAGTTAGATTTAGTTAGTTTACCCTTGTATTTGTTTACACTTGTTTTCATAAATGTTCCCTACATCCTCATCATAAATGCTAAGACACATAGAAAGAATATTTTATATTCGGATTCTGGAAGACAGTTCAAGAAATGTGTTTCTTTCTTTGCCCTGTATTTCTTTCATGAGTTCCTTTTACCCTCTTCTGTTTTACTTATAAAACCATGAGATTAGTTTCCCATTCCTCCTGTTTTGTCCGACTTGCTTAAACAGATGGCAAATTCTCTGGGGCAAAATTTGCCTCTAGCTATGTGCCTGAGCTGGGTGTATTATTTGCTAGTGATAGCAATCAAAGATAAGAATGTTAATCCCACTGCCTTTTTTGTTTATCGAAAGAGGTGAGCTGATATCAGGAAACAGTAGAAGTAGGTTTTTAAGTATAAATCAGCATGAAATTAGCACAAAACCAATGTACCAGTAAGAACTAGGGCTTTATAATCATTTTGCTAAGGTTTTTGTCCTAATAATGTGCATAGAAAAACTTGAAAAGTATTTAACAGCAATGAAATGGCATTATTTCGTGACGAGATTTGTTTGGTTTGTTTTTTTAAATTTCAGTCATGGAAGTAGACAATGTAGCATCACATCCAAAGATGCAGGGAGGAACAAATTGTAATTTTAGTGTGTATGACGAAGATGGACTACATCTTCCAAAACACCACAAAAATCACTTCTTTGTGTTTGTGTCTGTGGCTTATGTAACTTAAATGACCCAAACTCTATTTTGTAGCATCCTTGATGTTTCCTTCTATCTCATAAACACCCAGTAAAATGGAAGCGGTTTGTGTTGTTATATGCTTTACTCTGGGATCAGATTGCAAATCAGTCATATTTTTGTGGCATTTTTCTGTAGGTTGAAGTTTAAGCTTATTTCTCACGTTTAAAGAACTTCTGTGTCTCTATCCTGATATCCTCTTTAAAAATTAATTTAATCTAAAACTTTAAAAAGCTACTTAATCCATAAACAAATAAGTATATTAATGCTACTCTGAATAATCTGAATTACCTGTTCATGCTGGGGTAGAGAGATTTCTCTAGCACAAAAGTTTTTTTACAAATAAGGATAATTTTGAGTTACTTACTAATCACTTATCTAGAAAAGCAATAAAAGAAATCATCTTAAAAAGCTAAAAAACCGAACATGATCATAATTTATGAAACCATGTTCAATAATTTGCCTGAAAAAGTACCACTTTTGCATTGATCTGCTTTCGCTTCTCATAGGTTTTCTTAAAGGCAGTCTCAGAAATCTGATTCCGCAGGAAGCTTCCTAAATTTCAGATGTAGCAGTAGGCATAATCCATTCTAGATCTGGGTGAAAAAAAAAAAACAAATTCTGAATCAGTCATCACACTGAAAAATGAAGATCAGTGAGAAGAGATATGGACGTGATCTGGGTATAATTGGAATTGATGTTGGGAGTATGAAGAATGAAATGGGGATGCATCTAGTGAAAATATCAACAAACTTACAGGGAATATTTGGAGTAACCTTGAACAGATCTGCTTTACTTCAAGTGAAGTACTTCATTTTCAGATTATTTAATCCCTTTAACTTTCGGTTAATCTGCCAATTTAAAAATTAAAATGCCATTCTGAGTTGGAAAATGGAAAAATATTCACTGGACAATGTCAAGAAAGAATGACTTTTCCTCCTTTTTCAGACAACCTCTATGTGCCACAAGTTTATTAAACTCAGAAATGTATATGTGTCCTTACCTTAATTCTGAATACTTTGGTACGGTATGAACAGGAGAGTCTGAAAATTGCTTGTAAAAATAAGCTAAAATTTAGAGGGAATTTAAGTTGCTTAATAAACAGATCACAGATCACTAAATTCCTCTTGGCCCATTCAGTACCTGACAGAACGTAATGATTCAGATCACAGATTCAAACACCTGATTGTGGGCCATCTGTGTGCAGTGGGTGTTTATGCTCCTGTTCTGGTCACTAGGGATTTAGTGAACACATTCACAACAATCTAGAGAATAAGACCATATATTGGCATCTTCCCTAGTATGAGCCAAATGAATGTCTGAATTCCACTGTGTGGGCACAACTCAAGAGCCTAAACATAGGAACCTGGTATTGTTTGATATGTGGTGGAGTGTCCAAATCATTTGCACAGGGCTCGTGATCATTATGCAGAAACTAAAGTTGACTCATATACTTCTGGAGCAGCAACTAGAGTCTAGAGGAGCTCTTTTAAGGCCTCTCAAAGAGCAGTATATGCCTATGTGTGGGTAAGGAAGTTGCTCCTCTTGACTCTGTTATCTATAATGTGAACTTAGATGCTCAGCTCATATATATCTGGTGTCTTTAAGTGAGCTGAATACTGCTCAAAGTGACTGTAGGTTTGCTATACATACTTAGGTACATACAATTTGGATGCAGCACCTACAGGCAGCCTTATTGTCTTGCTTTTCTTAACCGTTTTTTTCCTATGCTGTAATGCTGTTTTTGACGTAAGTGGTGTTCAACCTGAATCAACTGTTTAAGCATGGATTTCTAGTACCAATGGAGATGTTTTAAGGTATCCCACCTAGCCTCAAGGTCACCCATATAACCTTCCATCGATGGCAGCCACAGTTTTGTATCTTATAAAACCCAGATGAAAGACAGGATAATCTAATCATTTTTTACATTACATCATTACATATTTTCCTTTTGCCTTGAAGGGTTTCAGATTTGCATTCTCCATTTTGTTGAGTAATGTTCATAATGAGATTATCAAATAGACTGAAAGGAGAGCAGGACTATAGTGGTCTCTGTGTTGAGCTGAATCGTTGTACGTGTAAGCGATCATGGTTGATAGGGCTGAAGGAGATGAAACAAAGCAGAGTTTAGCTCTGGGGCCCTCAGAGGATAAGATAACCAGACACGAGATTCTCCTTATTTGGATTAATTCTGTTTTCTTATTTAATAACTTCCCACTTCATACAGCATATAAACAAATCAGAAGGCAGGACTGGGGACTTAATTTTCTTATTTTTCCCAAATCAGAGATTTCTATTTCTACAGTCAAAAAACTTTAAAAGAAAGCCTGGATGCTACAGATGCAAACACACATAGCCACATGAAAGCAACCATATGTGAACTCAAAAATCTGGATTGTGTGGCACAGTATGCTGACAAAAATGGAAAAAAACCCCCTAGATTCAAATGTTCATGTTGCAAAAAACTGGACAGGGAATGACCTCTCTGCCAGCTCTCTGCCATCAGTATGCAACACAATCAGCAAGCTAAATGTCTGATCTCTTTTACAAGATGCTGGGAGAGCTGATGAAAGTTTGAAAATACCGTGGTTTTTTTTCATTTTCATAGTTAAATGTATGTCTTGTGCAGATTATTTCCAATCCCAAAGAAATGTAAAATGTGCAAAAATAACCCATCAAAGAGGCACAAGCAGATCTGCCTGCTTTTGGCAATTTTTTAAGCTCTGTAGCAGCATGCTCTTGCACCCATGATGCATAATGAATCTCCATGTTAACCACTCCTTTTTTTCAAATTTAGTTTAAACTGCACTAAAGCATTCATCATGTTGTTTACATCCCCACTTTTACTGCTATAAAGCAAGGGTTTCACATTCAAATTCTCCTCTGTCATATCCAGTTTGCATGTAGCCTTTGTGACAGATAGCAGACCAAGAGGTGTCACAGACATCAGGACACACATTCTGGTGCAGTCAGACTGTTCAGTAAGGTCTTATTTTAATGTCTCTGTCACTCCTAGCCCACAGCAGAATTGGAGAATTGGATTTTATTTGCTTTTTTTCCATTCCTCTAACATTCTTGTGGAAAAATGCTGGGGAAGGCTATCAAGCTTTGGCCATTTTATCATTTTGCCTTCATTATTTGCCATCCATAAAAAGTTTAATTATTTTGACAGGTTCATATTCACCCTGATACAGAGCAGTAGTAACTTGCTTATTCACGTTGGTGAACTTGAATAATTGCTTTGCTAAAACAATCTTTCCTCCTGCTGGTTTTTGAGCATTAGGCTTTGACTGCAAACTGGCACATGGATATTTATTCTTATTGGTAAAATGTTTGGGTTTTTTTTTTAATAAACTCTGGAGTTCGCAAAGTTGGGAGGTAAAAAATAATGGCTATTTTCTTTTTGTTTGTCTCTCTCCCTCATATACTTGCACATCCAGAATCATGCACAGGTAGAGCATATCTAGCTAAAATAATATGTATTAACTTTAGTAGCTATGATTTCACAAGACAGGCTTAATAATGTTTTTGCAACCTGTCATGGTTTCAGCTGGGATAGCTCCTCCCCTTCCTTCTTTCCCCAGCTTTATATACTGAGCATGACATCATATGGCAGGGAATATCCCTTCAGTCAGTTGTGGTCAGCTGTTCCAGCTGTATCCCCTCCCAGCTTCTTGGGTGCTCCCCACCTTCTTGTTGGCAGGCCAGTATGAGAGGCTGAAAAGACACTCACTGCTTAGCAACAACTAAAATAATAGTGTGTTATCAACATTATTCTCATTCTAAATCTAAAACACAACACTATACCAGCTGCGAGGTCCCAGTTGCAGGTTTTGGTTAAACCATGACAGTTCTTAATGATGTTCAACACGGGGCTCGAAGGGTTCAAGATAATGACAGATTTGTCTGAATCAAATTTATAGCTGTTATTGCTGTTTAGCTATTAATTGTCAGGGTTCTCTTCTTGCCGTGGGTCTTGCTTGCCTTACTGTATAATACAGCCTAGTGCTTGTTAGAGGTTGCTTTCTGCTTTTGCTGCTTGCTGTACTGCTGTACCGCTTATCTTACTCTGCTGTGCCTGGCAACATTTTGATAACAGCAGTGGCGATGCACCTGGGCTGGCAGATGGCCATGGCATTGCTGCTGTTTCTGTGCTGTGGTACTGGACAGGCAGGAACTCCAGCGTGGACTTAACTTGAAACAGCTGTGCAGACGTCGAGGTCAGTGAAGAGGAGGAGGTGCTTTAGGCACCAGAGCAGAGATTCCCCTGCAGCCCATGGTGAAGACCATGGTGAGGCAGGCTCTTCCTCTGCAGCATATGGAGGTTAATGGTGGAGCAGATATCCACATGCAGCCCATACAGCATCCCATGCCAGAGCAGATTGTGAAGAACTGCAGCCTGTGGGACATACTCACATTGGAGAAATTCATGGAGGACCATCTGCATAGGAGGGACCCCAGGCTGGAGCAGGGGAAGAATGTGAGGAATCCTCCCCCTGAGGATGAAGGAGCGACAGAGGCAATGTATGATGAACTGATTGCAACTCCTATTCCCTGTCACCCTGTGCCACCCAGGGAAAAAGGGAGAAAGAGAAATAGGGAGTAAAGTTAAACCTGGGATTTGAGTTGCATGTTATGGGAATTACTGTAGCAGAAAACCCTTGTTGCTAGCCAAGCTAGCAGCAAGGGGAGGCATTTATTGCAATATTAAACCCTATAACCTCACCCAAAGTGGCCAGGGATGGAGACTGTAATGGATATACCTTTAAATGTTTGTAACCCATGATTTGAGTTGTATGTTTCAGGAATTGCTATAGCAGGAACCACCTGAAGCAGTAGAGAACAAGCCTTTTCAAGAAGCATTGCAAGTGCAGCAGTGACTTACCTGAGCTGGCTTTAGTGCCCAATAACTCCACGCAACACACCACCTCTCCTGTCCCGAGTGACCACCATAACAGATGGACCCCAAAGTTTTGGACTAAATGAACTCAAAGGACATTTTGTGGACATTTATGGACATTTTACAGACATTTTGCAGGGGTGGTCCATAAACTAAGGGAATGATATCTGTGTTTTTTATCAAAGGGTAGAACCGTAGAATCATAGAATAGTTTGGGTTTGAAGGGGTCTTTAAAGGTCATCTAGTCCAACTCCCCTTGCAATGAGCAGAAACATCTTCAATGAGATCAGGTTGCTCAGAGCCCAATCCAACCTTGAATGTTTCCAGGGATGGGAAAGAACCTGTTCCAGTGTTTCACCACCCTCATTGTAAAAAATTTCTGGCTTATATCTAATCTAAATCTATTTTGTTTTAGTTTAAAACTATTACTCCTTGTCCTATTACAACAGGCCTTGATAAAAAGTTTGTCCCTATCTTTATTATAAGCCCCCTTTAAGTACTGAAAGGCGGCAATAAGGTCTCCCTGGAGCCTTCTCTTCTCCATGCTGAACAGCTCCAGCTCTTTCAGCCTGTTTCATAGGAAAGGTACTTCATCCCTCTGATTATTTTTGTGGCCCTCCTATGGATTCAGTCCAACAGGTCCATGTCTTTCTTGTGCTGAGGACTCCAGAGCTGGACCCAGTACTTCAGGTGGGGTGTCACCAGAGCAGAATAGAGGGGTACAATCATCTCCCTTGAGCTGGTGGCCATGCTTCTTTAGATACAGCCCTGGATATAGTTGGCTTTCTGGACTGTGAGTGCACATTGTGAGCTCATGTCCAGCTTTTCATTCACCAGTACCCCCAAGTCCTTCACAGTGGGGCTGCTCTCAATGCCTTCATCCCCCAGCCTATGTTGATACCGGGGATTTCCCCGACCTAGGTGCAGGACCTTGCACTTGGCCTTGTTGAACTTCATGAGGTTCACATGGGCCCACTTCTTGAGCTTGTCCAGGTCCCTCTGGATGGCATCCTGTCCCTCAGGCATGTCAACTGCATCACTCATTGTGGTGTCATCTGCAAGCTTGCTGAGGGTGAACTAGGTCATTGATGAAGATATTAAATTCTGGTCCCAGTACTGACCCCTGAGGGACACCATTTGTAACTGGTCTCCATCTGGACATTGAACCATTGACCACTACTATCTGGATGTGAACATCCAGAGGATGGGAAGGGGAGGGGAGTGGTGTTTAATGAGGATGTAGTGGATAGTGTGGGACTTGAGCATGATGTAAATGGTATGGAATAAGGGGTGGAGAAAGTAATGGTTTTGGTTGGGACAGAGTTAACTTTCTTACTAACAGCTGGTATAGCACTATGTTTTGGATTCGGGATGAGAATAATGTTGAAAATGTATTAATGTTTTTAGTTGCTGCTGAGCAATCAAGGCATTTTCTGCTTCTTACACTGGGCTGCTAGTGAGTAGACTGGGAGTGTACAAAAAGTTGGGAGGGGACGCAGTGTGGAAAGCTGACCCCAACTGACCAAAGGAATACTCCATACCATATGACAACATGCTCAGTATATAAAGCTGGGGGAGGAAGAAGGAAGGGGGGGACATTCAAACTTATGGCATTTGTCTTCCCAAGTAACCATTACGCATGATGGAGCACTGCTTTCCTGGAGATGGCTAAACACCTGCCTGCCTATGGGAAGCAGTGAATGAATTCCTTGTTTTGCTTTGCTTATTAAACTGTCTTAACCCAGGAATTTTCCTAATTTTTCCAGATTCTTTTCCCCATTCCAATGGCAGAGGAGAGAGAAGTGAGACAGTGTTTGTGTGGTCCAATTTGCCCTCTGCATTTAAACCATGACACAGCCCTATCAATATGTCAGAAGGACTGACTGAAGAAATTGTCTCTGAGGGCTACTTTCTTCTCGAGTCAAGGTCATTAGCAACTATTTTCCAACACAGTTGGAAACATTCTAACATTGTTATGGAGCAGCTAAACATTGTTATGGAGCAGCATTGTTATGAAAAAGCAGCAGCAGTGTCACAGCTTGTGAAAGGTTTTTACAAGTATTCTAAATGCTGATTACAGTAATCAGAGTGGGGATTTTTCCTCTATCTCTTTGTATCATAGAACCTCCTCAGCTGTTTAACTACACCCCAGGGGGGAAAAAGAAAAAAGGAAGAGAAAAAAAAAAAAAAAGATCATGTGGTTTATGCTTTAGCTGCGTTAGCAGCCTGAGGTTCCAGGAAACTGTGTGTTGGGAGATGTATGTTGCAGAGTACCCTGTAAGTCAGTGCCTGAAAAAACAGGGAATTTTACTATTGTTAGGTACTTCAAAATGTCTTACCTTTTAATGTGCCCATAAAGATATTCTTCTCACTTGTAAATTAATTAAGAAATTCTTTTTATGATAAGTGCCTGATATTAAATATTTACTTTCCTGTTTGTTGCTGTACAAACAAACAAGACTGGAGAGATGCCTCATACAAAGCAATCTATACAGAGTTACAGTGTCGGGGGAATCACAATGAGGCAAAAGCATTTTTCCTGGTTCTATGATAATGTTTCTCAACCAACACTGGCAAATTTTCTAAAAAGGAATATGCACATTAAGATCAGATTGAAGCACAGAGAGAATGTTTTCTACATTGAATAGCTTGATGTTTTAAATATACTATGTATTTCAAATCAAATTGAAGAATTTTCAGAATAGAACTGTGAATGCTTCTATTTCTTCAGTTTTTAATGCTGATTTGCATGTCACAGGACAGAAGAAATCAAAGAAGAAAGACCAAATTTCAAACAGAAACTCTTGTAATTTTATTCCCTTACAACTCTATTTACTTTCAGTAGTATTTGACCCATGCCTTCTACTGCATGTTACTATGAAAGCTATTTTACAATTAACAGTATGAACTCATTTAGCTGTCAAAGAGTTTTCATTATCCATAACATATACTTCTGAAATTGGAATTTGGAAAGAACTTTAATTTTTATAACATTCTCGGGCAAATCCATTCAAATATGCCTATACTAAAACATTTATTAGTATTTTCATTTAAAATGAGAGGTTATTTAATGTCTTTGATGGGAGGAAGTGGTGCAGAGTAAAGACACATGGCAGTACTTTGAAGGATATAGCCATAGTGAAAAACTGTGTGAGACCTTCTCTACTCATAGCTCTCCCTAGTGTTTCTTCCATATAGATACATAGTCCAGAGATTGCACAGAAAGAAAAACATGTCCTACAGGTTTATTCTATCCAATGATAAAGCTTTGCCTAACTAACATCACTCCTCTCCTTATATACATTGCTAGATAGGATCCAACTCACAACAAAAAATTAGTCTGAGACCTGATTGGGAATTTAACATGGGATTTAGTTTCTCATGGAAAATACACTGCTAGCAAAATATATACCAGTCCAAAAAGATCTTCTCTTGATCTCATTTTCTGCCACCAGGGTAAAAAAAAAAATAATTGTCAATATTCTTCAAAAGAGGCATCTAGGAAGATCAATTCTTACTTGAAATAAAAAAAAATCTGAAATGGATTTTAAAACTCTCTTTTCAGGAAAAACATTTATTTTGTCACAATTAGAATTTAAAAATAATTAAAAGTGGGATTTTTCAGAGAGGAAGATTTCAATGTTTTTACTATTTTTAGTTTCTGTTAACTCCAGCAAATTTCTGATTGAATCTGAAAGGATAATAAAGACTTGAAATTATGTTAATGTACATCAGTAAAAAAGATCACTGTTGGGAAGCTATTCATTAATTGTCCTCAGTGCATTAACAGCAGCACTTGCTGATCTCATTAGAAAAGGTACAGAAGCTGAGACCTTAATATACAGGGAGAGAATATGTCCCTATACCTAAGCTGTGATTCAGGCTTTAGCACCTGCTCCTGTTTTGTGAATTAGTTTTGCTGCTGAGTAATTCAAGTAGAGAGATATCCAAGGAAGCTCATCAGAGACCATCATAATAACTAAGCAGTTCTGTGGGCATTAAAACTAATGTAACCTACTTTACTGTGGATTTCTCTCTTTTGCTTGATTCACTATTTCACCAAATTATACTAAGGTGTAAACTTACAAAGCCTCCCTCTTACAGAGTTCCTAGGTTTTTAGTGACTTCTCAGGCATTGACTGTTATCTGAAATTCTGCCAAAATCAGTCACTGTGCTCAGAATTAGAGACTGGAAGAAATTAATGGTAGTAAAAAAAAATAATAAAAAAATTTAAAATCAGATGTTAATTTTATATGTAAACTCTATGTCAGTCCGTACCAGGTATTCACACTGCGTCATCTTTGTTCACTTAATTTACACTCAAGCTTAGATTTCATGACTAGCTCTGCAGTTTTCCCCTACAGTGGACCAGATAGAGCATATAGCCGAGCTAATGAGAACTCACAGTCCTTAAAACGAAGGCGGCACTGTCACCTACTGTTTGCATAATCCCTCATTAGAAGACCTGAGATTGATTTCTGGATCAGTGTGAATGGGTTTTAGCTGACGTCTGCCCTTGTACTGCCCTGTCCACCAGGCTACACGATGATGTGATGGAAGATTCACCATTTTTCCTGAAAATGAGACAGGGAAAAATACAACTTTTGGCATCAGACAAAAGTGAGCAAAAATATGTATGTGAATTCGGCCCATTAATTAAGCATTTAGAGTCAAAAGAATCCTGGGGTTCACTTCTTGGGTTTTGTGTTGTCCTCAAATTATATACTACAAAGTCATTGGTCTCAACAAACATTAGACAGAAAGCCTGAGAGTGTGGATTTCAATCAGCATTTCCTTTCTAAGTGTCTCAATGACACTAGTCTCCACGTTCCAGCTCCAGTTCCTCCATTCTGGGATGCATATTGCCTGGTCTACAATGAGATCAATCATGGCTTGATGAAGGGATAGAGAATTAATTAGTTCTACTGAAGTGCCTCCTACTGAGACAGAATATTTGATCTAGAGACCGTGTTTTTAGATGAAGGTTAAGCACTAATGGTAGCAGCAGTTCATTGGAAAAAAATGGTGAGAAAATAAAAGGGCATGAAAGGCATGCCCCAGTCAAAGTTATGTAACTACCAGAACATCATGTAATCCATTTAATAAATTTATGAAGCCCTGAATTAATGTTAGTGAGGTTGACTGAGATTTTGACAGTACTAAGAATCTTACAAAATGCCCCCAGAGAATGAAAAGAAGACGAGTTGAATCTAAATTCAGGACTAGATAAAAATTCAGGAAGAACCTCGGAATGTGGCCATGTGTACTGTGGAGTGAGTGCTGCCCTGTGAACTCTGCAAGCAAAATAGGTAGCAGTCAAGTAGCCTGTTATCCATTCTGCTTCTTCAGAGTCAGCAGTAGGATGGACAGCCATGTGTTGATTTTATAACTGCGCTTATCACAAGCCTCAAGCGTGTGCTTAACTCTTTAACTACATGGAGAGTCGATTTACCAAAGGTAAGCATGTAATCAAGTTCTCTGCTGAGCCAGGCACAATGCTGCAAATGACCTAATTTGTCATATCAGTATTGCAAACAAACACACTGACATTTTTTCCCCTACTTGCACACTGTATGAATGGAATACATAGCACCAGTTTTTCCGTTTAGAGCCCTAGCATATAAAACCATGAATCAGTCCAGCATGCACTTCTTTCTCCATACTATGGAGTTATTGACGTTTATAGGAATATTGACTTGCTTCTTTCCAAACAAGCAGCTATATCAGCAGAAATCTTTCAAGTCCTGATTCTTCTGTTTGAAAAGGTTTGTTAGGGAAGTTCTTATTTTAGGTTCCAACAAAGTCAGCTTCGAGAACGTGATGAGAGATTCACTCTTTAAACAGTGAAATGTGCAGTTCATGTGCATGTTTTGCCTACTCCTCACTCCAAAAATGCTGTCACAGATGATCAAATAAGCTGTACCAACCTTTAGTCATAAGAAGAAGACAGTTAAATGAACCTTCTGAGATTATATTGATTCATATTGAATATGTCCCCCAGATGAAAGAAAGGAAAAAGATGGAAAATAGACAGTGAAGTCTTTATGCAAATTTGACATGGGACTGAAGCTGTTTCACCAAAGTTTTATGAAGAAATTTCTAATATTTTCTTGTTTATTCTACAAACAGGCAAAAAGAAAAGTCAGAACTTACTGAAAGGGCAAAATATGATCAGTATTAAGCTCCTTCATATTCAGAAGAAGGAATATCAGAAGAAAAGTCCTTCTTACAGTGTAAGTCTAATGGGAGTATCCAACATCTTTAGCAGATCAACATTCAGATAAAGTGTTTTAATGGAAGGAACAGCAAATAGGAACAGTGACCTTGATTCTGAACTAAATTTGAATAAAGTCAAATTCCTTGGGAATTGTGTGACCCTCCTCTCGTTATGCTGCCTGCAGCATACCCTTTCTATTTAAGACATCCATTTCCAGTAAATTTGCAGTACTTTCCTGCTTGCAGCTATGTACAGGCTTTTTTAGACAACTACGGTTGGGTTGAACTGAATTGAAGTGAGCATTATGGGGTAGGTGGGACAACAATCTGAAAGTATAGAAATGGCTGAATCTCCTTGTTGTTCACTTTGGAGTCTGGGATAGGAGGGGGTTTTTTGGCCTAAGGGTGATACAGCCTCCTTTCCTTCAAGAGCTTCTTTTGTATTTTCTCACTAGCTTTTATTTTTTTGGTTTTGGCATAGGGAAAAGTGCATGGAAGTTCTCTCCAGGGATGTATAACCGCTTTGCCCTTTTGACCTTGATGTTTTTCATTACTGCAAAAGTTTTTTTCTGTCATTTTCTGTAATGGCCCCTACATGAACACATCTTCTAACAAAAGTTATCAACTAGATTTTAGAAGGCCTTGGGTATATTCTTGTTTCCATTGAAGTGAATGGTAAAACTCTCACTGGTCTTATGTGGGCTAAAATTTAATCATCTGTTGAGTTTATTTTTTTCCAGTTTTTTACAATGAAACATTAATTTATTTCTCTCTCTTCTTTTCTCTGTGGGAGCACAGGAGAGTGAATCTATTACCAATGAACTCAAAGTTGATTATTGTGTCTTGTTCTTAATGGACTCATACAACCAGTACAAAATAGGGAGAAAATTCTCCTGTTCTCCATCAATAGCACTTTATACCTTTGTCAGATATATATTACATTACAGAGGGAAGAGAGGTAGAAAACATGGAATATTTGTCTCAATAGAGAAATTAAAATCTCACTACGGTCCAATGTTCTTCTTCTGGTTAGTGGTAGAGGTTGAGATAGTGAATAACTTGAAAAAATTTCATACAAAGGTACGCTATAAATTGGGCATATTAATCTTTATCTTTAAGGGATCATCAACTATCATGTGAGGACTTTGCCACGTACAATATTCTTGTGGTTCTTACACTGGAAAGAATCATTTGCCATTTCACATATTTTTCTGTAAAATTATGAAAAACAGTACTTTATAGCCCAATGCTGGCATAGTACTGTTTCATGTCATAATAGCTCATAGTCTATACCAAAACACATGTTTTATCTCAGAGAATCTGGACATTTTTACTTCAGTATGACTTCCAAGAGGATTTCTCGCTGGATAAGACATATGTTTCACTGATTCTTGTAGTGCTACAACAGCATTAAGACCCTTTTTAAAAAATTATTATTATTTAAATGCAGCACAAAGACTATCATGCTTTTAAGAAAAAATGAAAAATAAAAATCAGACATAGAAACAAATCAAATTTACTAAAACTCTCTAATGGCATTTCATCCTATAAACAGTTTACCAACGTTGATTAATTAATCCTTGTGACACTGAAATTAGTTATTGTGGATGAAGACAAATTAGTCACCCGAAACTGTGCTGAGAAGGTTGTTTCTCCATGCTGATGTTTGTTAGACGTGCCTTGAAATGTCAGGCAGTCATTACCATTGGGACTGCATAAGTAACCTTTTCTGGTATGGCATAAAGGAAATGGAGGTTATAAAGGCAGTCAAGTCCTCCACTGAGCAAACTAATGCATTGCTTATTTCTCATGCCCATAAGATAGCCCTCTATTGTTTCCAATTTGGATTCAGAAATTTAAAATCATCACATAGCTCCTGCACAGAATATCTCCTTGTTTTCCTCTGTATGTGGCTGAATATATTTGATCCTACTTTCAACAACAAAAACCTAAGATATTTCAAAGCAAAGAAATAAAAATACTTTCTAAACCAAAGGGTCAAATTTCTGTAAAAGGAATATACAATTTTTTACTGTCTGGTTTTTTTTGCTGAAAAAAAATCTATAAAATATTTTTTTTCCAGTAGAATATGTCAGTTTTGACAACTCATTTTTTAAGAAAAAAATGTGCTTAGGCATATGCCATATAATTCTAGTATCAAGCCATCTGAGATGCTTTTTGTAAACCCAAGAACCTGTATCCAAATGATTCTCATAATAGTGTTAAGTTCGAGAAACAGAAGTTAACAGCCTAATGACACAAATGTCCAGCATATTCAGAACTCCTTTCCAGTAGATTCTCTTCCTTCCTCAAGGTGATGTTGGCATATTATCTGACATCACTTCCATGGTTCTCAATCTCTATGTTTAATGGACTGTGTCCATCCTGTCAAACAGCGCACTTAGGGTCTGTATTAAGGATATACTGTCTTTTCCTGCACAATCGACAAAGGGACCTATAAAGGCCAATGCCTATTTAGGAGGGCCAAATCTTGCTTTTCAAACCTCAGTCTCTTCAGACAACAGAGTAAAGTAGGGAGGGGTATGCATCCAAGTTAGAAAGAGAAGTCTGGATCACTGTCACAGAGGAGCATCAGGTAGCTTATACCTCTTGTGACCTTTGCATTGCAACAGTAGAGGAGAAATCAAAAGCAAATCCCTTAACCAAATCTAGTCTTTTACAGCTATCTCAATACGATTTTTCTCCATTTCTCCCTGTGGCTCGGAAAACAGTCATTTCAACAGAGTAGACAGTAAATAGAGGAAACAGTACAGAAATGCAGTTGCAACTCTCTTGGAAGAGGGTGAGATTAAATAAAACTAATTTCAGCTCAGGAGAATAATTTGACGATGTCTTTGCACTCTTAGAAGAGCTAGGAGAAGAATGGAATGTATAGTATTCTTTTCCTGCATTGTAAATAAGATGCATATGCTTCTGAGTAAAAACAAGGAGCATACTGAGTGTATGGAGATGTCCAATAGGTGGTTTGAAAAAAAAAGGCATCAAGGTGAAATTGAAGTAATGGTTTGCATGCCCACTAGTGGTAGAAACAGATGTGTCACACTGAGTATGAAATATCTGTATATGTGGGAAGAAAACTAGATGGATCTGGTAGAAATAAGAGATGTTTCAGAGCCACATCTTTGGTGTAGGATGAAGGGAAGTATAAAGTTCTTGTACATAAAAAATTGAACGAGATATTTCACTCTTGTTTGGTGGGAGTCAATTGACTCATGAATTTTTGTGGCTGTTATAGATAGAATAACACTTTTTTTTTTTTTTCTATTTTTAAATACTTAAGCGCATGTATTTGTATTTATGGCATGTCGTCTACTTTCAGTGCAAGAATCTTTGGTTATAGCCAATGTAATTTCCTAATAAAAGACTCTATGGCCTGCCAATTTGTTGGCCTAGGAAAGTTGCAGAAGGCCTCTAATTTACAGGTTTATTTAATAGGGAAGTCTTGAATACAGGTGTTGCCTCACACACAAGATTAGACCTCAGATGTTTTTGTTGAAGTATCTGCCTTTGCCTGAAAGTCTGACAAATGGAGCTATGTCTACTGAGGAATAATCCTATATTTCGTTTCATGGTTGAATATTATGATGTAAACTCTATGTATATATTTCATTCACACATGTTGACTTTCACATCTAGTCTTTTTCTAAAAACTTGGCAGCTGGCTATGTCTGTATCAGTCAGGAGCAGCCAGACAAAAGTCCAACCAGCTCCCATGCTTACTTCCTTTCAGTCATACTGGAACCTTACAAATTATTCCGAACTGGTGAGAAGTCTCCCACCTTTCTAATGATGAATTGGTGGCCTTTTAAGCTGCTGACCATGCCTGGGATATGCTTGATCCCGTAAGTCAGGTTCCAGCTATGCAGAAGTCTGTGCTTCCTTCCCCGTTTAATGTTTAGAGGGTGGAAGAACTGAAAGGGGATAAACCTAAGATGTTGTTATCACTGGTTATGTGACCAGCTATTTTTCAAGGAGCTGGCCACCCTCTATCAGCTTATTTGCAAGACTATTACTTAGTGCTTGATACTTGTGTGAAAGTCCCATAGTTTGGACTTGGAATCCCTAATATTTATGCCCAGGCACAAATAATTTTTTTCCAAAGATAGGCGTTAATTCTGGTCTGGTGTGCTGAGTAGTGCTAATGCAGATGGCATTAAGTCAGCCTGGGTCTTTGTAAACTGCATAATGTGCGTTTGCTTTCTGCAAAAATGTTTTTCCTATGAAAACTGTGTGGAATAGAATGGCACTTTTCTCTCATGAAAAAAATATGCAAAAAGATTTTTGCACACTGTTTCTATTTCTAATGTCTTTTGGAATGCTGTAAGACTAAATAATGAAAAGAGCAACTAACTGCTAAAGAGAAAAGATAGAGAGAGGAGAGATTGAATGCAGTATTCAATTTTCTTTTATGGTATCCATAAACTGCTTCTGAACTAAAACTTGGACATGCTGTTTCTCTACATCTTCCCCCTGCACTCTCCCCTCCCCCACAAATAACAGAAAATTTCCCTGTCAGAATCCCAAGGGCAGCAAGGGACAGGTAGCAATGTTAAAATTGATGACTTAATTAGTTGCTATAATTTATTGAGTATAGGAAAAACAATATAATGAATAACTGGGGGACTTGCAAGGTGCCACTTAAATATAGAATGATTGAAATACTGCGGAATTTTACTACTTTCTTCCAATGCAAACAATGAAGAATGATTTTATGTACAACAGAAGAACAAAAAAACCCAATCTTTCCCCCACTTCTCAAAGCATTTTCCTCATGATATTCTTCATCTTGATATCAATGCTCACTGTCCAAATTTGTCAAATAATATTCAGCCTCCACTCCTACAAGAGATGCCAGTTCTTCTCTTATCACTAAACAAATGTTGATTATAAATTCAGACATACGAATCAAGAAACTGTTCCAATAATAATATGACCTTTAGGGATTGAAATAAAGAAATTATTAGATGACATCTTACTTCTGAGGGATTGGACTCAAGCTTTTAAAATTGTTTTCATATGAAACAATATTCAAAAAAATCAGAGCTCACTGACATTTCTGTGTAAAGTATCTCAAGCATATAACAAGCACTGAATATTTCTATGAAATGTTTTCGTATATAACTTCTTTTCCAGATCATGGAAATACCTTACGAAAATATTTCTCTCTGATTTTACAGATAAGGAAAAAGGTACAGAAAAATGATCTCAAGATTACACAGCAGGTTAGGCTGGAAAAAAAATTAAAAAGACCATGGAAGCCTGATATTCTTTAGTTCTGACAGTCACTTATGTCTGGACAAACAAACTGAAACTGAGGGAGAAAAAGTAGTGAAAAAGAAATGATGTTTGAGCCATCTCTTATCTTCCAAAAAAATAGTAAGGATATGCTTTCATAAAAATCAGTAGTGAAATTCACAGAAGCTCTTTATCAAAATGTCAGGATTCATTTCATCGGTCTCTTCCAAAAAAGCTTTTAAAACTCAAGTGTAGTGTACTTATTGGTCTCTTTCCACTGGACAGCAGAAACAATCTGTGGCCCAGTAGCCCCATCAATGTAAATGGCCATTGCTTATTCCAGCCCACAGGCTCTGTATTAAGCAGACTCTGCAGGCCCCTGCAGCAGTGAGGTTTTACCCGGACTTGTTTTCATTTTCTTGGAGCTTTGTTTTACTTTGTTTGGTTGTAACAGCAACTGTCTAACAAAAGATGGCTTTTATCTAATTTCCTTTAGCTTTATTTAGCTTTTTAAATGTGTTTTGGTTTAGTCTGGTTTAGCTTTGTACACAATATTTATATCGTATATGATATGAATTAGTCTCATGTGTTACATAAGTATCATATTTCTCCCACTGAAGACCTTCACTCTCACCCCAAACTCAAACCACAGGACTCAGAGATGCTGATAGAACCCTGTCTAAGTTTTGGCTTTTTTAATTCAATTCCTTTTTTTTTAAGGGGATTATTCCACAAAGAAACAGATGTTGTTTAGATTTGGATCGTGCTGATGTTGTACAACTGTAGGAAGTCAAGTCTCTCAGTATAATTAGCAGATAATCTACAATCCCTAGAAAAATCAATACATGATTTTGATTGTTAATGGATTAATTAACTGAATTAACTAAACTCATTACTTATTTACGGTCCTCCTCTTCTGTGAAATCTCAACATCTAGGGCCCGAAACAATTCCCATTATAGTATATCCAAAATTAGAAGTGAATTTCAATAGAAGCTGGATTGGTGCCATGAAGACCAAATAGAAAAATAAGGGATTGTGTCCCAGTTTTTTTGCCCCTAAATTGTGGATATTAAAAAATGGCGGTGAACAAGGCATCAGGAAGGAGTGTAGGCTGGGAGGATGGTGCTTCTGTATGTTGGATATAACTCAGTGGGTACATTTCTCAGTGAGTCTCCTGACACCCATTTGGCACGTATGATTTGTTTCCTCTTGTGCTCTGCATTTCTTCTGAATACAGTTAACTGTTCATAGATTTCTATTTTCATTTTTCATTTTTTCCAAATGTAATTTACTTCTCACTCAAGAGTTTTATCCTTTCCAGTCTTTCCTTTGTGTGCAAATAGGTCTTGGTTGTCTTAATAGCATAGCTACTCCCCCATGGCTGTGTTGAAATTCCCTTATGTAGGTTCAGTAGATGGCAATAGAAGTAAGTTTTTTGGTTTGTTGGTTTTTTTCAATTGCACCATCCGAAATCTGGTTAGAGTATGAGCAGAAACTAAATTCAAAAGGCTTCTCAGAGTCCTTAACAGCCTCCAGTGGACTTTGAAAGTGAAGTAGCATGGAAGAGGAAGGATGAAATGCACATCAAAGGTCCAGATGAAATCTTGACCAGATGTACCTTTCTTCTCTGACCAACCAATTAAGTGATATGGATTGAAATGTGAAATACATACTACATAGAGACACAGTATGTTTGAAATGCAAGGAGAAGAGGGAGGTAGAATAATCAATACAGGTATTTGTACTCTGCAATCAATGTATTCTGCAATTCAAATCAGTGTAACATTGATTCTTGGATTGTTTTTTCCTCAAAAAGAAAATAGGTGTAAGGTGCATTTAAAAAAAAAAAAACAACCAAAAAAACCCCTACATAATTTGACTTATTTTTCTGTACTTAGTTGTTGTCTGGAGCAAGCTACTCTGAGAATTCATCTTAACCTGTAGTATGAGGAAACATTCCTGTGGCACATTAGTCTACGTATATTGTTTTTTCCTATCTCTAGCATATCCATATGACAGGAGTTATCAGTCATAGTTCAAAATCCAATTCATTAGCACAGGTTATGAATTTATTTAACTTTAGCTGTGTAAGTCCTTGGAGTATGTTTTTGGAAGACAGCTGTTACACGTGCAGCTCTGGTTTCTAAATACATGATTATGTTCGCGGCTGTTTAAAACCAATTCAGTATTAGCGTAAAGACAGGGCACACACCTAGGTCATCTCTGAAGCATTCTTTAATTTCCCCTGAATCTTTTCATTCTAGTTTTTCTGTTTTATATCTAGCTTGATGCTTTCATTTGAGTGTTTGCTTCTTTTTGTTTGACTATTTTCTTTTAGGAAAGAACACTTAGATAGAAACTATACCATTAATTTCAAGCAATTAGCTCTCATCACTTGCTTGGGCTAATGTCTCAAGGGCTTCTCTGCAGTGACCCAGTCAACCCTATTTTATTTTTTTTGTCATCTGAGGTACTGTACTAGTTTTCAAATAGATTCTGCAGTGCAGTGATAGTCTTCAACATTTTCTTTCCATTCACTAGGCCCTCAGTGTGGTATAACCCCAAGAGTCTTTGTACTATTTGTTATGTAATACTTCAAATAACAAAAATCATTGCAGAGAAGGTAGGAGTAGGAATTATCTAGGATAAAAAATAATAGGCTTAAGTCCATTGCACCAAGGAATGCTGCAGTTCATAGGGAATTTTTGCTGATGACAAATACAGCTGAACGCCAGTACAGACTGCCTAGAGAGACTGAGAGACTCCCGTTGCTTGAGCTTTACAGAACACATTAAACAAAAACCTGACAAACATGCCATGAGTGTATTTGATCCTGCCATGGGTAAAGGAATGACCTTTTCAGCAGCCTGTTTTCTCTGTCTGTGAAAAGGATTTGAAGACACTTGAGGAGTTCTGGCTTGATGGGAACGGAGCCTCCTCAGGGGGCTTCCAGCACACCCTGGGATCAGACTCCTTGTTCAAAGAAGTTTTACAGTTAGCTAGCAGATCTCATTAAGGTGATGTTTGTAGACTCCTATGCCCTGACATACTTCTCAACCCTGTAGATCAGAGGCAAGTACTGATTTATGATTTCAAGTCACAGATTTTTTGCTAATTGCTCATCAGGGAACATCTGCCTCACAGCTTGAATGTAACTGAATATCACGAAGTTTGGATTAAAGAACACTCTTCCTCCTTCCCTTTCAGCAAGACAGGAGACACCTGGCTTTTGTGCTCATTTGGCTTCAGCTATTTCCTGTCTTAATATTATTTATTTATTTATTTCTATTAGAAGAAAAATGCCATCATTATGGGTGGAAGAAGGGGAAAGATCTACTGCAAGAGTAATAAAAGTTTGGGCTCCAAGTCAAATAAAAGAAGCACAGTGGAGAGAGCGGTGGACAAGATCTGATGAACCTGAAGGTTAGGGCCAGATGGAACTAAAGTGACCAGCTAAAGAGAAAACTGCTTTTTTTTTTTTTGCCAGCCGCTAGCACACAAAAGGTGTAGGAAGTATATTATGAGCTGATCTCAATTCCCAAAGGGAAGGTAGTATGAAAAAAATCAATCTTGGAGTCAATTTTCTTTAGGAACATCATATAGTGGCTTCACCAGGAAAACCTCCAAATAGCTATGCAATTCATTAGCATAGCAAAGAAGTGCAAACTTAATAGGAATTACCAAACATCAACATCTTTTCTTCTTGTTCTGTCCCTCTATTCCCTTCCCCTTTCCTTTTCTCTTCTCTTTCTTCTTTCCTCATGAGACTATGACGGACCTGAGGTTGCCAACAGAATGAAGAAATAACACAGCTCTGTTATAAAAGGCTATATTCTGTCACTTATGAGAAAATGTTGTAAAGGCTGGCTTAGTTGGTCTGTCAGATAATTTCTTACATAGTGATTCAGATTTTCAACTCCTGTTAATGAAGCACTTTCTTTCAGTACCTGATTGCAGTATGGCTGCACTTGTCCAGACACACGCTCTGAATAAGGTGAGGTGAAACTGAAGTCAATCAGCTTTGCATTTTTTTTTTTTTTTTTAAATTTGGAAGCATTTAATAAGTGCTTCAATTAATAAGTGCAATATGCTGAATTCATCGACAAGGAGATTAAAAAAGGGAATATCTGATTTAATATTACAAGCAGTGTAACTTCACCCTAAGCTTGGGCTGCCTACATGTCCTCCCTCCCCCTCTGGCTAAGAATACTACAGGAAGCCCCATGGACTTTTCTGCTAATTCTGGCACTGGTCACTTGCATAACAAAACCAGTTTCTACAAGACAAGCAGCAAGTTAATACAGGTTTCTTTCACAATAGAGAGAATTAGGCACTTCTAGTACCAGACATAAGGATTTTCTCAGATGAAATTCACCCTGTCTGATAATTACGAAGTGAACTTAGGATGACCACCCCACACAGAGATGCCTGGTGTTGAGCAAGATGAATACCCAAGTCCATGCCACTGCAAGGACAGATGGGGTTAAGGTGGTAACCACTAATATGTTTACGTCCCCTCCAGCAACACTAGTTAGGTGTCTACAGATTCAGTCTGTGACTTTTTGTGAAAAGAAAGAACCATGGATGTTAAGTAAGTCAAGCCTCCGTACCAGCCTCCTGTGGAGTTGAAGCCTTTAGTGAACCATCAGCATAGTTTAAATTATTGCTGCTGAAAAGATTTATGTCAGTTGAACAGGAGCTTTTCACCACTCAAAAAATTAGTACTCTTACTCTTCATGAAATTTGTTTATCTCCTATTACCCACTTATTCGCTTTTGGGGAGAAATTCATAGCTCAAAAGCAACTCCTCCATTGCAAGTACTCACTTTAGTCACTGCTTCAACTGATGTCAAAACAACCTCTCTGCTCTGATCAGATCAGATTTTCTGTTTATTTATCACAATTTTCTGATTTCCTGGCTATTGTGTGTTTAGATTGGACAGTATCACTGCATGAGGGACTTCAGTATTTAAGTTAATAATCCATTCGATTCACTCCCTACAAGATTTTCTAATGCTTTGAGAATGTTAACCATCTGATTCAGTCCATTTTTGTGCTTACTGCAGTCACAGTCATGCTCCTGTACTTCATGTAGCATCACATATTGCATTCTTTAGGTCTTCAAATTACCCATGAGTGTACAAGGTTTTTAGTGCTTTTCTCCTCTTCATAAACATCTCATTATTTATCACTTTTGAAAGCATCTGAAGTTGTCCTTATTGAAATTTCATTTTAACTATCCACTAATTTTCTTTTGAAGATGCAGGTCCTGTGCAGAACTAGTGTTTTTAACACTGTTAATTATGTTAGGTGTCTTGGAAAAATAAATGTGTTCTTGATCATCCTTCCTGGTTAGTTTTTTTATTTGGCAATTAAGCCCCTTGGTTGTCATATTAGGATGGAAGTAGTCCAAATTAAAAGCGCGTTACCACTGTGATATGATCACCTAGTTAATTGCAGACAAGCCCTTAGAGATTACTTGCTTTTGTACTCTAATTATTTCAGAGGAAAGTGTTCCTCTCATGTTCAAGCTATGTATATATGTATTTAACTGCATACAACAAAGAAGTCTTTTAAAATTGGTCAGTAAACCAAATTTTACTTTTTCCATAATATTGACATAATACATAGACAGAGCTACATATACATTGCAATTTATACTTGCATAGAAAAACTATGCTTTTTTGTTAATTCTTCATTCATTTTGGACATATACACATACTGATTGTAGTTGAATCTTGTGCTATATCTGATTAAGACTCATTAGCACAATTCTTTACAGATCTTCAAATCCCAGATTCTCTGCTTGCAGTTCTGATGTCATCCAAGAAACTTTCGATAGCTCTTGCCCCTGAGGGACATCACTGGATGACTTACTTGGAACATACAGATGTTTCATTCCTTAATCATTTGGATGATGAACTTAACCAAAGCACATCATATCTCCCTTTTAGACATGTGTTCTGATTTCCCTTCACTGCAAATCATGACGCGGGGAGAAGGGGCAAAGGAAAATCAAAAGGCCTTGTCAATTCTCTTAATCTTCACAAGATTAGATCAAGAAGACTGAGGAAAGTCAGGAATGTCCTTAGCTCCCGTCTCATTCAAACATAGGCACTGTTACAGTTTTACAAGCAATTCTTTACAGTTCAGTGTACAAGCGCCTAAAAATCTTTGGAGAGAATTCCTGGCAGTGTGTTATATTGCTGCATGGTTTTGAACTACCATTTCCTAGGACCTGCTCTGCAGATCACTTGGAATTCACAGGGATTCTTTTCCAAACTTAAGTTACATTGTTAACTTCATCTTATTGGTAAGTATCAACATCTGAGCAATTCACTCTTGCCCTCTGTTACAGGCAGCACAAATATGGCAGTCAGTAAAGTTAATGGAAACTGAGGCTTAATTCATCTCAATCAGAAGTGCATACCTAAAATCAGTCAGATAAACTGTGCTCTAAAAATAGCGATTTCTGTCTTTTGATCATAAAGGAAGGTTAAGTGACTATCTCAGAAATAGACATCCATATAGTACATTTTAGATTTGGGTAGGATGAATCATGAGGGGCTCTAGAGGGAACAGTAAGATCTGCTATGCTTCACTCTTCTGAAAAAAATATCCATTTTAAATTCCCAATTGAAAAGATCTTCCAGTGGCATCATAGCAGAGATCATTCACTCCTGGCTTTTAGGTATAATTTACAGTTGTATAGCTTGAGGATTCCCTCAAATTCACCATTAATTCTATGCTAACAATGAGTTGAAGTAACAGTCTACTAAGAAACATCCTTAATGACCTCAGAGAACCCAGAGAACTCAGAGTATTGTGTATGGTCTCCCCAGAAACTCTGAATTTCCATCCTCAATGTGGTTGTTCTTTAAGAGCATGTTTTGCAATTAGAGTTGGTACAGATTTTACTTGATTCAATTAGAGGTTTTCAATATTGGGGCTTTGAAAGCAACAGCTCTTCTGACTCTGCTTGACTGCCAGCTGAGGAGCTTTGGATAAAAGGACTTTTTCCCTCTGAAAATGTCAGTCTCAAAAGCCTAAATGTTTTTGAGTGTACTGATTTCACCAAAATGTGTTGAAATGATCTTTTAGTGCAAGCTGGGATGAAAGTCAAAATGAAGGCCAAATAAGAAAGTAATGTAAAAATAACTCAATATTCTGAATGCTTTTCTGGAATAGGGGGGATGTAGCTCCAAATCCCAGGGTGTGTGAGACCGAATAAATATGTGAACTTTCAAATTGTTTATAGCTTGGGTGTCTGCTTCATTTGACTATCACCTATTCTTGAAGTAGAAAATAAATTATCTTTTCACAAGAACAGTTAACAGCTCTTTTATTATTCTTTTTCATTGTTTTCACTTTTACTGGTCCTACAGGCAATTCAATTCTTTATTTTATCAACTGTTTGGGGTGGTGTACCAATTAATAACAATATACAATTATATATCACCCCCCTCCTCTGCTTTTACCACCCTTTCACATGTCACTTAAGAAAGAAAAGCCTTTAAAACAGTAAAAGTAGAGAAAGTTGACAGTGCTTATGGAGCACTGGGGAGTGTGACAAATAATTTACAAGGCTCAACTCCTGATAAATGGTGAATGCTTGTTCTGTCTGACCAAAATATAGCTTTGATATGAGGGGTTATGGCATCTTACTGCCTTGTGAGAAACATTGCACAGCTTCAGGTTGTATTTGACTCAAACAGATGTCTGTGCTGTATAGAGCTTTGTGTTTTATGAGCTCCAG
>VXAK01007439.1:0-10906 GCA_013399435.1 Arenaria interpres
CCAACCCCAGATCATTCTGTGGTAAACATATCTTTTTTTTCACTTCTTTTTTCTGTGGGTGGTAGAGAAAGCCTTTCCCTTTCTAGAAGGACAAAAGATGGCAAGTGCTGGCCACGACAGGTTGCAGTTATCAAGGGCAGGAGAGTTGTGTGAATGGGATATCGGATTTGGGAGGGTACAAAGCCATATTCACCTTTTTACTACTTTTTTAAACAAATATCTTGAGTTGGAAACTGGTTCCAGTGGTGGTGTGGAAAGGTTTTTTCTCTCTCAATTTTTTCCTTCAGAAAAGTGAACTAGTTAATGACCATCTTTAATCCCTAGTTCAGTCTTTGCCTACAAGATCCAGTTCTGATTCTTCTGTTTTGCGGAGGAGTTGTTGTCACTCCAGCCAAAAACACTGTAGGAGTCGAAATTGTTGCCAAACTCCGTCACCCACCCAAAATCAGAGTTACAGGAAATTTGGAATTGAGAACTACAGTAAATCCCCACACGTTACCGAAGTGGGAAGTGCCAGGTTATGGTCTCACTCAGCAAAACAAAACTTGGGGAGATAATTATGGGGAAGGTGCGAGTTTGAGAAGCTGATGATTGGGATTTTTTTGTGTGTGTTCCTAATTGGTGCTTTGCTTTTCCCCACAACGTCAGATCGTGATCCCTGTCTGTCCTTCTCCCCACCAGCATGGAGCTCCCACTTGGGTGGGGGGAAGGAAAAAGACCTGGGAATCCTGATGGACAACAGGATGCCCATGAGCCAGCAATAGACCCTTGTGGCCAAGAAGGCCGGCATCAGGAAGAGTGTGAGCAGCAGGTGGAGGGAGGTCATCCTGCCCCTCTGCTCTGCCCTGGGGAGGCCCCATCTGGAGCACTGGGACCAGTTCTGGGCTCCCCAGTTCCAGAAGGCCAGGGAACTGCTGGAGAGGGGACAGCAGAGGGCTACAAAGATGATGAGGGGCCTGGAGCATCTCTCTGCTGAGGAAAGGCTGAGGGACCTGGGTCTTTTTAGTCTGGAGAAGAGAAGGCTGAGGGGGGATCTGATCAACACCTATAAATCCTTCAAGGGTGGGTGTCAGGAGGATGGGGCCAGTCTTTTTTCAGTGGTGCCCAGGGACAGGACAAGAGGAAATGGGCACAAACTTGAACATAAGAAGTTCCACCTAAACATGAGGAGGAACTTCTTTCCTGTGAGGGTGGCAGAGCCCTGGCAGAGGCTGCCCAGAGAGGTGGTGGAGTCTCCTTCTCTGGAGACATTCAAATCCCACCTGGACACGTTCCTGTGGGACCCGCTCTGGGTGGACCTGCTTTGGCAGGGGGTTGGACTGGATGATCTCCAGAGGTCCCTTCCAACCCCATGTGATTCTGTGAAGGAGGCGATGAGCATTTCAGGAGTCTGTAGAGTCAGCTTTGTGCCTTGCGCATGTGACATTTCTCCCCAGTTCAAACAGAAAGTTGTGCAGAGAAGAAATAAAACTGACAGTAGCTCTAGTTCCGACCCTGCAGAAAGTGCCTTCAGAGTCTTATTAAAGAGGTGTTTTTGGTTTGTATCACTTAAACCAGCAGAAAATGATGGTGAGAAAGTGATAGAGATCTCTCCCCTCTCCTCCTTCTCAGGCAGGGTTCGCTCAGATAAGGTTTGTGCAAACGGCTTTTTTGAGACAGAGGAAGGATGTGGCATTTGTTTTGCACAGAGGAGGGGAGACTGGTGGGTCCAGTAAGTGTGAAAGTAGGTCTTCTTTTGAGTGAATGATACAAGTATTTTTTTTACTATCATTTTTACAGCTGGTACTTGGATTATATTTTGCATAGTTGAAGATGGTGTGTTCTGGGAAACTTTGAATTAATGCTGCCAATCAGACCTGTAGGTGGAAAAAATCAGATGTTTAGCCACAGAATCATAGAATGGTTTGGGTTGGAAGGGACCCTAAAGATCATCAAGTTCCAGCCCCCTGTCCTGGGCAGGGACACCTCCCACCAGACCAGGTTGCTCCAAGCCCCCTCCAACCTGGCCTTGAACCCCTCCAGGGATGGGGCAGCCACAGCTTCTCTGGGCAGCCTGGGCCAGGGTCTCACCACCCTCACAGCAAAGAAGTTCTTCCCCACATCTCATCTCCATCTCCCCTCTTTCAGTGTCAAACCCTTCCCCCTCCTCCTAGGGCTCCCCTCCCTCATCAAGAGTCCCTCCCCAGCTTTCCTGGAGCCCCCCCCTTTAGGGACTGGAAGGGGCTCCAAGGACTCCCCGGAGCCTTCTCTTCTCCAGGCTGAACCCCCCCAACTCTCTCAGCCTGTCCTCCCAGCAGAGGGGCTCCAGCCCTCCCAGCATCTCCGTGGCCTCCTCTGGCCCTGCTCCAACAGGTCCATGTCTCTCCTGTGCTGAGGGCTCCAAAGCTGGACACGGTGCTCCAGGTGGGGTCTCACGAAAGCTCACAAGTTCAGTCTAAAGCATTAAGGTGCTCTTCAAGCACTAAAAGTGTTGGAATTTTTTGCTTTATGCACTGTATTGCATCCTGCAAATTCCAGTAAATGTTATTAAGCACATTAGAGTAAAAATAGTTAGGGTTTGGGATAAGACTCCATGATCTTTCCCAAATGGTCTTCCCTGGTGTAGGACCGTTCCTTGGCCTTTTGGCTTTCCTTTCTGCAGGATCCCAGATGCTCCTTCACGCAGTGAATAAGCAATTCTTGGGGGTTTGTTTTATTTGTTTTAATCTCTTTTATGGATTGAATGTAGGAAATAATGCTAAACTCCCGGAGCAAGATGTTTTGAAAAGAATTAAGAGGCTTCCAGTGAAATAATGGTTTTAACTCTTGACTTTTAACTTAACAAAAGAACAAAACCCACGAAGGATGAGAGCTTTGACGTTTCCTTTGCTAAGCCTGATTGCTGTAAATTAATTTTTCAGCTTTCCCCTTTTGTTTTCCTTTGCCGCCTTGTCATGCTTCAGATATAAAAAGCCAAAAAAAAAAGAGAGAAACGGAACAGCTTGGAAAGAGACTGCGAATGAGAGAACGAAACACCCTATTTTCTGGAACTAGAATCATCGGATGGCAGGAAGGAGAAGCAGCGTGATTAGAGATGCAGCTTTATATTAGACAACCAGCCTCTCGGAATGTTTCTGGGGAGTTTTACGGTGAATGCTGCAGGCACACGGAAACCTCTTTTATTGATCGTTTAACCGTATTAAAGGCAATTTAGATAAACGGTCCCGGCATAGTTTTGATCTCCGCCTTTTGGAAAGCATCAGGATGCTCTGGAGAAGCCCATGTGCTGCCTGTTATGTGGTTTGTTTTCATTTGTGTTTGTGCTGCAGCAGCGCTTTAGTCACGGTCTCGTTGCCTCGGGGCCCTGTGGAAGCTCCGAGCAAAATAATTGTGTCTGACAGTGGTTTTGTCCTCAGCTTATAATGGAAATTGGACCCAGTCATATCCTGCGTCGGATTCCCTGAACTGAGCCCGCGCCGAACGGAGTTCATTCTCATTAAATCATTAAAGGTTTTATTGAATCTCGCTCTAGTAAATAAAATACCACTTTAACTCATCGCTGCGAACGCTTAATAACTATCTTGGAATTTAATATTGAGACTAAATTGTTCTTCTCTATTCAAGAGCTGGAATCCTCTCCGCACCACGCAGCCTTGAATCGCGTTTTCCACTCCCACACGTTCCCTTCTCCCTGTCCAAATGTTTTGAAGAGATTGGCGACGGCGTAAAATATGTTTCACGTTATTCCTCGAGCTTGCAGGGTGTGGGGGGGGAAACACAACCACCCCACATCTGTAGGATTGATAAAGCTGACTGCTAAATTTTTGGCACTGAGTATCTCGCTGTTTCGGTGAGTCAGACTCATTGAGCTAAAAGCGTGTAAAAGCTGATTTAAGAAAAGAATCAGAGCATCGGGGAAGCACGAGCACCTGAAATGCCTTTTTTGGGATGCATCTAATTTTTTTTCTCTTTGTAGCAGAGGCATTCTTCAAAAGGTAGAAATTCCATGTAGCTCGGTTTTGTGTTGGTTTTTTTATTTTTTCCTTCTCTTTTCGGAGGATTCTCTGTAAAAGGCGGTTTCTCCTCATTCCCAGCCAGTCTCGCTCTCCTACAACTCAAAATGTGATTTTTAAAATAGCCGATATCAGTCAAACTGCTGGTTTTACAATGGCAAGAAAGTCTTAATGTAACTCTCTGTTCTGTTTTTGAAGAACCAGCAGTACTGAAATAAAATGGAATTTTCCATCGGCCGTGCAACTCAATAATAATAATGGTCCAACGTCAGGGAACTGGTGGATTTTTTCATTTAAAAATAGAACAAAGCACATCTCTCTTGCATGTAAAAATGGATAGGTCTGGTAATAAGAATTTATACATACTAAAACTATTAATTTTTCTTGGTGCTGTCAGAGAGCCTGAAGTTGCAGGTGTTGAACTTCTGTGAAGTCAGTTGGATTGGGAGCCAGCAAAGTGCCCTTGTGGCCAAGAAGGCCAATGGCATCCTGGGGGGCATCAGGAAGAGTGTGAGCAGCAGGTGGAGGGAGGTCACCCTGCCCCTCTGCTCTGCCCTGGGGAGGCCCCATCTGGAGCACTGGGACCAGTTCTGGGCTCCCCAGTTCCAGAAGGCCAGGGAACTGCTGGAGAGGGGACAGCAGAGGGCTACAAAGATGATGAGGGGCCTGGAGGATCTCTCTGCTGAGGAAAGGCTGAGGGACTTGGGTCTTCTTAGTCTGGAGAAGAGAAGGCTGAGGGGGGATCTGATCAACACCTAGAAATCCTTCAAGGGTGGGTGTCAGGAGGATGGGGCCAGTCTTTTTTCAGTGGTGTCCGGGGACAGGACAAGAGGAAATGGGCACAAACTTCTATGTAAGAAGTTCCATCTCAACATGAGGAGGAACTTCTTTCCTGTGAGGGTGGCAGAGCCCTGGCAGAGGCTGCCCAGAGAGGTGGTGGAGTCTCCTTCTCTGGAGACATTCAAACCCCGCCTGGACACGTTCCTGTGGGACCTGCTCTGGGTGGACCTGCTCTGGCAGGGGGTTGGACTGGGTGATCTCCAGAGGTCCCTTCCAACCCCATGTGATTCTGTCATTGTGTGGTTCTGGGAGTAACCTCGCTCCTTCCCGAGAAGTCAAGGAAAGAAGAGAGATGCTAAAATCCTCTCCCTTGTGGAGTGTTTACCTGCCAGGAGAGTTCTCAGCAAAGAAAATAATGCCATTTAGTGAATAAAACGATGTCACAAAAGCTGCTGCTGCTGTGGCACATAACGCATAGGAGTGATCTCGAGGATCAGTTAAGCCATTTGCTGTGTGTGCACCCACGGGGGAGAAAAGAAGGCATTAGTTTTTGTTACTCGTCAGTGATCAGTGCTTGGGAAAGTTGCTCTTCAAGCTAGAAAAATAGAATCATAGAATGGTTTGGGTTGGAAAGGACCTTAAAGATCATCCAGTCCCTCCCCTCTGCCCTGGGCAGGGACACCTCCCACCAGACCAGGTTGCTCCAAGCCCCCGCCAACCTGGCCTTGAAGCCCTCCAGGGATGGGCCAGCCACAGCTTCTCTGGGCAACCTGGGCCAGGCTCTCACCACCCTCACACCAAAGAAGTTCTTCCCCACGTCTCATCTCCATCTCCCCTCTTTCAGTGTCAAACCCTTCCCCCTCCTCCTAGGGCTCCCCTCCCTCATCAAGAGTCCCTCCCCAGCTTTCCTGGAGCCCCTTTAGGGACTGGAAGGGGCTCCAAGGTCTCCCTGGAGCCTTCTCTTCTCCAGGTTTAACCCCGCCAACTCTCTCAGCCTGTCCTCCCAGCAGAGGGGCTCCAGGCCTCCTAATGTCTCCATAGCCCAAATAGCTTATTAACGTCATGTAGTAGCTAATGGATATTAAACATACAGGACATCATCTTCCCAACTCAGACTTGGCTTCAGGTAGGAACCCTCCGCTTTTCTCCTGCTTTGATTTTCCTTTCCATCTTCTACCTTCCTTGTGACATCGGGGTCCCGTCTCTGCTGGAAACGGCGTGGTCAAAGGAAGCTTTGCCATCAGAGATTTGTCGGAGCAGCCACTCTCCATACACCCTCCTCATCCACCAGCCCAAGGACCTACCTTCTGGCTGGGCTTCTTCTGCCACCCATTGCCTTTTCCCACTCTAAGGGATTATTTGGGCTGTTTGTCACAACCCATAGTGGAGTTCCTTGGATCGCTGAATACCAGAGATTACTCAGAGGATGATAATCCAGGGGGTTGGAACTAGATGATCTTTAGTGTCCCTTCCAACACAAACCATTCTGCGATTCTGTGATTTCTGTTCCTTCTCAATTCAAAGTTCATTCTTCTCAATTCAAGGTTCCTTTTTTTCTGGAACGATAATAGCAGAGTGTAGATTTATTTGTAGAAATGAAAGTTATAAGGGGTTGGTTGACGGATTCTGCTCTGATAAAGAGAAGTGATCAAAATGATGTAATATACTGAAACCTCAATGAAACGAAGCACTAAATTTGTTCTCCTGATAGATATTTTCCAAAACTCAGCATTACATCAGCTGGCGTCTACTGTGCTTTCTGCAATTGGTAAGTGGTTTTAGGGGATCTGTCTGTCATCTGCTCCTCTCAATTATGACAGATAAAGATCTCAGGACTCCTTTGAAAAGCATCATTAATGTGTCTTTTAAAGAGCCACATAGTTTTCTATCAATGATCTTTCAATTCGGGACATTTTCTTTCCTTTTCTGTTGGTAATTGCTTAGCTTCTGTTAGTGTTACAGCAAATTCAGTGCTGTTTAACATCTTTGTTGGAGACATGGACAGTGGGATTCAGTGCACCCTCAGCAAGTTGGCCGACAACATCAAGCTGTGTGGTGCGGTTGAGGTGCTGGAGGGAAGGGATGCCATCCAGAGGGACCTGGACAGGCTGAGAGGTGGGCCTGTGTGAACCTCGTGAAGTTCAACCAAGCCAAGTGCAAGGTCCTGCACCTGGGTCAGGGCAATCCCAGGCACAAACACGGGTTGGGCAGAGAATGGCTGGAGAGCAGCCCCGAGGAGAAGGACTTGGGGTTGTTGGTGGACAGGAAGCTCAACGTGAGCCAGCAATGTGTGCTGGAAGCCCAGAAAGCCCCCCACATCCTGGACTGAATCAAAAGAAGTGTGTCCAGCAGGTCCGGGGAGGTGATTTTGCCCCTCTGCTCCGCTCTGGGGAGACCCCACCTGGAATATTGTGTCCAGCTTTGGAGCCCTCAGCACAGGAAGGACATGGACCTGTTCGAATGAGTCCAGCAGAGGGCCATGAAGATGCCCTGAGGTCTGGAGCCCCTCTGCTGGGAGGACAGGCTGAGAGAGTTGTGGTTGTTCAGCCTGGAGAAGAGAAGGCTCCGGGGAGACCTTAGAGCCCCTTCCAGTCCCTGAAGGAGGCCTACGGGAGAGGCGGTGAGGGATCTTGATCAAAGAGTGTAGGGATAGGTCAAGGGGTACTGGATTTAAACTGAAAGAGGAGATATTTAGGTTAGAGATTAGGAAGAACTTCTTTGCTGTGAGGGTGGTGAGGCCCTGGCCCAGGTTACCCAGAGAAGCTGCCTCATCCCTGGAGGGGTTCAAGGCCAGGTTGGATGGGGCTTGGAGCAACCTGGTCTGGTGGGAGGTGTCCCTGCCCGGGGCAGGGGGTTGGAACTGGATGGTCTTCAAGGTCCTTTCCAACCCGAACCATTCCACGATGATATGAATCTATGAAATGTATACTTTTCCTCCCCCAGTATCTGTCACGACTGGTTTATTAGAAAACACCAGTAATAAACGTGAGGTAAGTTCTGGTGATCAAATCAAAGAGGAGCCGCCGCGCTGGGAAATGTGAATGTGAGCACAGGTGAAACTGCTGCTTTTTGTGATGCTCTTTGCCTTCAGCAGAATTTCAGTTCTGGGTGTTGATTCCTGGGATGATCGATTGACACGATTTTACGTCCCCTCCATCCATGTCCCGGGCAGATTTGCAACCAGTTCCTGTGAGTGGGGAATATTAATGGTTTCGTAGCACAGCGATACAACGTGGGGTTCGATGGGGGGGAGGAAGGGGAAACCAAGATAGGGAGAAAGGATACGCGTCTTCTTCACCAGTAAAAATCAGTTTTATGGGACAGCCAGTCTGTTTATGCTCTTTTATATTTGCTCTTTCTAAATCCTGCGTCATGTGTTAATTAACAAACACAAGCGGAGTCACCGAGTGCATTTCTTTGGACAAAGGGTGAGCGGAGGTTGCCCAGTGCTTGCAGGGGATTTTGGACATTTTTGACCTTTCATGTCAATAATTATCGATTAAAAATAGGGTACTTGATAAGAAATCCATTGTAATTACCATTCAAAAATAATTAACTGAACTTTCTTTTTTTTTCAAATTCAATGATACGTACCTTGGAATGAAGTAGGAAAATGAAATCAAAACCCCTTCTTGTTTCACAGCCATCAGAGAGCAGAGTCATATTGTGGTTTTGGTGAACTGCGGGTTTAGATATTTATATTAAAAAGTATTGTAGTGTTTCTTCAAACCCAAAGGTTTGGAATCATAGAATCATAGAATTGTCCCGGTTGGAAGGGACCTTTAGGATCATCAAGTCCAACCATCAACCTAACTCTGATAAAAACCCATCACTAAATCATGTCTCTAAGCACCATGTCAACCCGTCTTTTAAATCTCTCCAGGGATGGTGCCTCAACCACTTCCCTGGGCAGCCCGTTCCAAGGCTTAAGAACCCTTTCAGTGTAAAAATTTTCCTAATATCCATCCTAAACCTCCCCTGGCACAACCTGTGGGACACGGGGCTGATGAGACATGTGGCACCTGGGGATGCAGATACACCCACCTTGAAATACCGCACCTCTGGAACAGGATTTTAAGTCGTGATGCTCTGTACCCGAGTGAAACTGAGCTGAAGGAAAGCTTTTATGGATTTAAACTGAAAGAGGGGAGATTGAGATGAGACCTGGGGAAGAACTTCTTTGGTGTGAGGGTGGTGAGAGCCTGGCCCAGGTTGCCCCGAGAAGCTGTGGCTGCCCCATCCCTGGAGGCGTTCAAGGCCAGGTTGGATGGGGCTTGGAGCAACCCGGTCTGGTGGGAGGTGTCCCTGCCCAGGGCAGGGGGGTTGGAACTGGATGATCTTTAAGATCTTTTCCAACCCAAACCATTCTATGATTCTATGATTTCATTCAACTTTGGATGGGGATTTACGTTGTGATTTGTGATAGCACGTTTACGCAGTGAAGCTCCGTCCCATTCTCTGAAGTTACTTTTAAAGAAACATTAAAGAAATTTGTCATCAAAAGCTATTAAAATCAGGAGAGGTTCTGCATGGGGTTTTTTTCTTGCCTCTCTACAAATTCATTCTTGGGTTGAACTACCATTTTCTCAAGCCTGTAAAACGTGATGGATGTGCACCTTCAAGGAAGAAAGAAGCACGTTCCTGAGCTGCGGGCGATGCCAAAGGTTAAACAACCAGTTGATTTCCCCGCTTGAGCCCAACAGTGGAGCTCTTTGTTTCTCTCCCGCAAAACAAGAGGCGTTATTGAGAATGGAACAAGGAAGATCTCATACAAAAAGGTTACGTTCGGCATAAAGTTTAAGAAAGCAAACCTTCTGTGCTGGTCTAATGAAAACCCATGTGTTCGCCTGCGGCACTTTAGTATGAAAAGCCAACGCGTGGTTTATGGGTTTTCCGGAACAAATACTAAATTATCGCACACCTTCGCTCCGCAGCTGGAGCCCTCTCCAGTTTTCATTGATTTTGGTGGCGAGTTTGCTTTGGAAATAAATATTTAATCACGCTAGTCTTTATAGTTGGTTTGCTGACATCAGTAATAGGGTTTTCTGGGTGCAAAAATGGCTTTATTTCACAGAATCACAGAATGATCTGGGGTTGGAAGAGACCTCTGGAGATTATCCAGTCCAACCCTCTGCCAGAGCAGGTCCACCCAGAGCAGGTTGCACAGGAATATGTCCAGGTGGGGTTTGAATGTCTCCGGAGAAGGAGACTCCACCACCTCTCTGGGCAGCCTCTTCCAGGGCTCTGCCACCCTCACAGGAAAGAAGTTCCTCCTCATGTTTAGGTGGAACTTCTGATGTTCATGTTTGTGCCTGTTTCCTCTTGTCCTGTCCCTGGGCACCACTGAAAAAAGACTGGCCCCATCCTCCTGACACCCACCCTTGGAGGATTTCTAGGTGTTGATCAGATCCCCCCTCAGCCTTCTCTTCTCCAGACTAAAAAGCCCTAAGTCCCTCAGCCTTCCATCAGCAGAGAGATGCTCCAGGCCCCTCATCGTCTCTGTAGCCGTATTTATCCCTCTTGTGACTTTTTAACGTCTTCAATTTTGGCGTAGGTTGTCCTCAACTGCGAAATGGCGCTTTTTTTGTGGTTAGTTTTGTGTTTGTGAATGTTTGTTGCGCATATTGGGGCAGATCTCATAGGTGGAGTCTGGTGCAGAAGGGATGAAAAAGCTGAAAATAGAGTAATAAAGCTCCAAATGTCATCACAAAATGCTCTGCCAGAGCTAAAGGAAATTTTATTTTTCCTTTTATCTGGATTTTTTAACAGCTACCTAATGCGATTTGAGTATTTTTTTAAAAAAGGGAAAAAACTGCAATGAGAATGCAAGAATTTATAGTCAAATGCCTAACTTGATCTGTGGAAAGTATTGCTGACTGTGTACATGAACGTGTCAGAGTGAAATATCGATGTGGAATTTGAAAGTGGTCCTTAACTGAGCAAAAAGAGGAATAGGAATCAGCGAAGGCAACTGGGGAAGGTGGGGAAGCTCGGAACGGGAAATAAGAGCACAATGGGACACATATCATAGAATCATAGAATCATCTAGGTTGGAAGGGACCCTAAAGATCATCTAGTCCAACCATCAACCTGACTCTGATAAAAAGTAAATAAGAAATAAGCAAAAAAAAAAA
>VXAK01007439.1:11808-24772 GCA_013399435.1 Arenaria interpres
GCACCTCTCCTATGAGGACAGACTGAAGGAGCTGGGGTTGTTCAGCTTGGAGAAAAGGAGGCTCCGAGGAGACCTCATAGCAGCCTTCCAGTACCTGAGGGGGGCCTACAGGAAGGCTGGGGAGGGTCTGTTTACAAAGGCCTGCAGTGACAGGACAAGGGGCAATGGTTTTAAGTTGGAGAAGGGGAGATTTAGATTGGATATTAGGAAAAAATTCTTTACCATGAGGGTGGTGGAACACTGGAACAGGTTGCCCAGGGAGATGGTTGAGGCCCCATCCCTGGAGATATTCAAGGTGAAGCTCGACGAGGCCCTGGGCAACCTGGTCTAGTTGGGGGTGTCCCTGCTGACTGCGGGGAGGTCGGACTAGATGACCTTTGGAGGTCCCTTCTGGCCTGGACCAATCTATGAATCTATGAATCTATGAACTCATTTGTAAGCGTCGTTAACACCGAAAACTGGTACCCAGCTCAGATGACCTCAGAGCAGTTGGAATCTGAGATGAAATAGCTATATTTAATATGAGGGAGCATAATGTTTCTACTAATGGTGCATTAGAAACAATTAATATTTTTCTTTGTGAAAGTGTCAGTCGGATTGTGAGCTCGGTAATAGATGTTAGCATCGAATGGGCTGGTAAGACAAGAATAAAATCTGCTTGGGTTTTTTTGAGATAATTCTGATGTTTTCCTCTAAGAGCACTTAAAGGCTGTCCCAGCAGGTGACAACATCTGAAATAGAGTGTGGAAAATGTGAACAACTGATACTGTTCTATCCTTCTCGAGTGGGTCAGATGCGAAGGTGTCTCACCCCAATCTTTTTCCCAGGATCTGCTCTTCTGGAAAGCAGCTGTGGGGTTGATTTTTCCTTGCTGGGAAGGGAATTTCAACCCAGTTCATCCCACTTCTTGGCTCAATAGATTTTAGTTGGAGAGTGCTTCTCCGGTGATGGCTTTCCTGAAGAAGCCAAAATACCATTTGGTGTTCACAAACCCGTTATCCAGCTCTGTGATTTGGGTAATATGCATCCTTTGGTTCCATTTGATGCTACTTAATTCATAAGCGATATATTAATTGAGATTTGGAGCCAAAGGAGGGACTGCTGCGACGGCGACTCCCCTCTTTCCCGTTGTTTACGCCTTAAATTTTGCTGCTCTCTGAGCTTGAATAGGAAAATGTTGTTATTGATTTTTCCCAGACTTTGCAAAGCGAAATGCGGAGACTAAAGAGCGTAATTAACATTAATAATTAAAAATGAAGTGCATTTTTCAATCTCTAGTGTATCGTAATCTTCTGAGGAAAGGGCTGATCCTGGGAGCAGTCGAGCATCTTCGCTTCACTCATAACGTGAGTGATCAGAGTTGGACGTTTCAGTTTGGGCTCATAAATGGCCGGATATTTTATTGCTTCTAAGAACCCCGTGGCCTCATTCAGTTCAGTAAAAATTAACATTCTTAGAACTGGGATAAATCGAGACATTTTTCAATATTCCTTCCACTGGTTCTGCCACACGCTGCTCAGGCGTCTTCTGTGTTACTGGTTTTACTGGGTGTAGTCACACGCAGAAAGGTTTTCAGTGTAAAACTCAGTAGATTCAGAGTCCTTCTGAATTATAACATTAACATGAAACTCAGTAATTTTTCTCAACAGCAACTAAAGTCAAAAGAGAACTACAAAAAAAGGTGAAAATAAGCCTTGCGTTGTAGCATTTTGCTAATTCTGTAAAATGATTATTTCTTTATATGTCAGTTTATCATTTGGCTCATATGGCAGCAAAAATGTGATTTTAGATACCTCTTATTTTTAACTTTTATTGTTTTTTTTCCTTCTTCTAACAGAGCATTCAGAAGCTGGCTAGCCAATACTTGAAGAAGGACTGGCTTGGAATGAAAGCTGAGGAACGAAGTGATTATAGGTAATTTAACAGTTGGATATCTCGAAATAGCTGTCTTTATAATTTCCTTTTGTATAATTATTTTGCCCAGCAATGAAACACTGCTCTTCTGTAGTTAAAGTAATTTTTTTTCCCCTGTTGTAGAACATTGCCAGTTAAAAATGAAGCTTTTTTTTCCCCTGAAATTCTGAGATTAGTCTTAAATAGACGTTTATTACTCGAATAATTTAGGAGGATTGGAAAAACAAAATGGCAAGACAGGACAACAGCTGTAATTGCGCACTTTGTTTGGGGATTAACGTTTGTATCTGAATATATATTTTAGTAAATAGCTTTACGGTTAGAGTAATAAGCGTGTGGATTTCTTCGTAGGGGAAAAAAGCAACACCTTTCTTTTTGGGAGGCATCATTCTTCACGAAGATCCCATCTGAGAGCAAGGAGGAGGCAAAGCAAGACACGCTTGTTTACAAAACTCAGTGTCATTAACATGAAAGGTGGATCATAACATCAAACCAGAAATGACTTAGTTGCTGAAAGCCTCCCCCACCTCTGAATAATACCTCCTAAATATTTTGAAAAACTTTGAAGATACTTGATTTTAATGCGTTGTTTCTATTTGGACAAATTTGATTTCAAACAGGAAGAAGCTGTTGATGGATTTGTGTTTTGGACTTTCAGTCCCTTCACACCACTTGTGTTTCTAAGCAGAAATAAACTGAATTATCAGTCTTAAGAATATATAAAATGCTCCCAGGACACACATACCCCTCTTACCTACAGTTTGCTCCACCCAACAAGTCTTTCTTCTGCCTTCTGTGCCATCAAATACACCCACAGTGCCCAGAGGTCTTCTCCAAATACCTGCCACCCCCTCCCTCCCTCCCTCTCACCGAGTCCGTGGGCTCTGCAGGCTCCAGACATCTTTCCTTTCTGCCAGCTGCAGGGGGGATCTTCTCACCTTCTTGGCCCACTCTACCTGCTCCACCTTCTCCTTCTGAGTTGGGCACTTCTGAGCTTTTCTGGTGAATTACTGAGGCCCTACAAAGTTCATTGCAGAGTTATGGTTGCTGTCTTTGGGCCGTTACACATGATGTCTTAGGCGCCTCGCTACAGGAAAGACATTGAGATGCTGGAGTGAGTCCAGACAAGGACAACGAAGCTGGTGAGGGGTCTAGAGAAGGCCACCAGCATCCTGGCCTGTATCAGGAACAGTGTGGCCAGCAGGACTGGGGCAGTGACCGTCCCCCTGGACTGGGCACTGGGAGGCCCCACCTCGAAGGCTGGGTCCAGTTTTGGGCTCGTTACAACAAAAAAGACCTTGAGGGGCTGGAGCACATCCAGAGAAGGGCAACGGAGGTGGTGAGGGGTCTGGAGCACAAGTCTGGTGAGGAGCAGCTGAGGGAGCTGGGGGTGTTGAGCCTGGAGAAAAGGAGGCTGAGGGGAGACCTTCTGGCTCTCTCCAACTCCCTGAAAGGAAGGTGTAGCCAGGGGGGGTCGGTCTCTTCTCCCAAGGAACAGGCCATGGGACAAGAGGAAACGGCCTCAAGTTGTTCCAGGGGAGGTTTAGGATGGGTATTAGGAGGAATTTCTTTACTGAAAGGGTTGTGAAGCCTTGGCAGAGGCTGCCCAGGGCAGTGGTGGAGTCACCATCCCTGGAGGGATTTGAAAGTGCTGAGGGACATGGGTTAGTGGTGGGTTTGTGAGTGTTGGGTTGATGGTTGGACTCAATGATCTGAAAGGTCTCTTCCAACCTTGACCGTTCTATGATTCTATGAAGGAACTACAGGCAGCGGAGGCAAAACTGATGAGGAGTCTGTAACTGCTGGCTTGATTGCAAAATCCCCAAAATCATTAAATCCATGGTCTTATAAAAAATCCTGTCAGCATCCGCTCTGGCTTTGGCTGTTGGGTTCTGTGGGGCCTGTTCCATCAGAGCAGGAGGTTCAACCCAAAATATTTGCTAGACAACAGAAACACAAAACAGGGACAGGAGGAAAAATTTTTACCTTTGATAAAAGTTCGGTTAATATTTTTGTTAAAAGTGCGAGTATTTGCTGGAGCAGCCGGAAGGATTGTGCTTTAGCTTTATTTTTAGAAGCAATCCTTTGAAGAATTATGCTACTGTTATTTAAACTGAGCCGTAATGTCAGCGTAACGCCTTCCCTTCCTTCTCACCCGCGACCTTTCTGTGTTTCATTATTTCAGGAGCATGTACTCGGTTTGGAAATCACTTCTCGAAGGCACGATGCAAGTGGCCCAGTCCCGACTCAACATCTGTGAGAACTATAAAAACTTAATTTCTGAACCAGCCAGGACCGTGCGGTGCTTTAAGGAGCAGCAGCTGAAGAAGGTATTTGTGCTTTTGTAAATCCTTTAAAATTTTGTTGTTTTTATTTAGAAAAAATTGTTATTGGAAATCTTGTAGTACAGCGCTTCTGAAATACGTGTGTATTTTTTAGTCTCTTCCTAAGCACGTTGTTAGGGAATAAATCGGCAGCTTGTGGAAGATCTGAGCTGTGTTATCTGAAATTAAGATTGCTTGGAAATGAGTCTTTTAAAATGCTATACCCAATTGGTCAAAAACTATCTGCGAATCCACGGTCATGCTGTGGCCACTACATCGAATTGGTTTTGCAGTGACAATTGCGGTGGATTTCGTTATAATATGTCCTGATTTTAAGAAAAAGTGTATCTTAAATAGAAAAGAATGACTTGAATGACTTCAAGATAAAGAATGGAGGTTGTCCAGCCGCCTGGATAAAGGTGTCTCAAGTTAAGTGTTCTGAAAGCTGCTATAATTGATCTGTTAATCCACGCAAAGAAAATAGCATAGTTCAAGGGAAAAAAATAATAAGCTCGACTTTAATTTAATCGGTTGTTACATTTGAAAGCCATTTATGTCTTAAGAGGTCTCTGCCGTACCTCTGAATCCAGAGTGTGTTTCGACTAAAATGCGATGTTCGATCTGTTTCCATAAGGCAGTAAGAAACATTTCAAAAATACGATGATGTGTATCTAAGCAAGGCTAAATATTCTTCATATTTTAATTATTTACTGTTTGCGTTGTGTGGATTTGGCTGCAGCGAGGAGAAAACCTCCTGTTTTAAAGAGCGAGCAGAGTTTACAAAAAGTCACTACGGCCCCAAACATACATTTTGGGAAGTTTTCGAGAACCATCTTTTGAAATGCCCGTTATGTGGCTTGGACGAAGGTTAACACGAGGAGGGAAAGAGAAATGCTGGTGGAACAGACTTTACAAGTGTCTCTGATATTAGTTGGCGCTTGTAAATATTCCTTCCCCGTTATCAGTGAGCGTTTATTAACATCGGCTCTGGCTTTAATTTGAGGTTGCCTGAACTCAAGGTAAAAGATAAAAAAACCCAACACAAGAATTTCAGGTTTGTTTGCTAAGAAGTGATGACAACCTATTACAGAATCACAGAATGGCCTGGGGTTGGAAGGGACCTCTGGAGATCACCCAGTCCAACCCCCTGCCAGAGCAGGTCCACCCAGAGCAGGTTGCACAGGAACGTGTCCAGGTGGGGTTTGAATGTCTCCAGAGAAGGAGACTCCACCACCTCTCTGGGCAGCCTCTGCCAGGGCTCTGCCACACTCACAGCAAAGAAGTTCCTCCTCATGGTGAGATGGAACTTCTTATGTTCAAGTTTGTGCCCATTTCCTCTTGTCCTGTCCCTGGGCACCGCTGAAAAAAGACTGGCCCCATCCTCCTGACACCCACCCTTGAAGTATTTATAGGTGTTGATCAGATCCCCCCTCAACTTTCTCTTCTCCAGACTAAGAAGACCCAAGTCCCTCAGCCTTTCCTCATCAGAGAGATGCTCCACGTCCCTCATCATCTTTGTAGGCCCTCGCTGTTCCCCTCTCCAGCAGTTCCCTGTCCTTCTGGAACTGGGGAGCCCAGAACTGGTCCCAGTGCTCCAGATGGGGCCTCCCCAGGGCACAGTAGAGGGTCTATTGTAACTTACTTATTTACTTACTATATCTTAAAGCAGTATTTTGTAAAATATTTGGCTACAAACTTTAAAACAGATGTTAGCGTGACGTGAGCTCTCAACTTCTGCACAAATTGTGGCACAGCGCTCAGAAGCACGTGCAATATCTGTTTTTCTGGAGGAAAACTTAACTGTATTAATGTTAGTTTACTGTCCTGGGGAATTTCCTTCTTCTGTGAACCTTGCCAAGCAATACTGCAGCAGTTTTATAGTATCTTTACTGGGTAAATAGTCTCCAGTTTTATTCTTCTGCAGATGCTGGTAGTGCAGTGTTTATGAGTCAGCAGTGGAATTGGGGAGCACTTCTTTAAATGTATATAAATGATAGAGGTTCCTTTTTTCCTGCACTTTGGAGTTAGCAGAAGAAGTGATTACAGTTATCAGGGCAGTAATTCCGGGTCAAAAAGTATTTTAACAGCGATAAAGCTTTTCCCACAATCTGGAATAACCATCCACTTGGTATTAACTTCTCTCCGCAACAAATTTAGCGTTTCATGCAGTGCAGTCTCTCACCCTTTCCCTCGGATTTCCAAACAGACAAATAACATGTTTTGCTGACCTCCATCCAGACAAAAGCTTATCAAACCTGAAATTCAGAGACGGTAAAATACTTGTAACTTTACCCTGGAATGCCCATCTAAAATCGAGTTTCTATTAGAAGCAGCGTCTCCTTCCGAGATCGCAGTAGGTATTGAGTTGCTTTTGATGAGATGTCATCTTTATTTTCCAGATGTTTCTATAAACCTTTTGACTTCCTCGCCCGGGTAGCGTAGAGGAACTTCATTTTTATGACCCGTTTTAAGACTAAACTGGAACAATTTCAGAAAACCTCATCATCGTCTGCCGAAAACTATCGCTAAATGGCAGAGTGGCTCTGGAGGAGGGTAATAAATGTGTCTCCTGGAGACCACGCTTGACCTCTGAAGAAAATTGATCCCCTGCCCTCCCTTGGTGCCTCTCGGCCGCGGGGGTTTGGGGACAGCAGCCCACCCCCTGCCATTAGCTTTTCCGCGGAGACCAGTGTCTACCCAACCCCAAACCCCTAAATGGCATCCAGTCCCCTGATCGTTTTCTTCAGAGATTTAAAAGCAAGATCATTTTATGCTTTTAAAACGATCGCGTTAACAACCGGGGTTATTTGATATTTTAATTTTTTGATGCCGGCAGGAGACTTCAGGGATTGAAATACCGATTGATGTAGCAAAAACCCAGTCCTTTTGAAATGATTTTAGGTCTCTGTCAGCTGTCCAATAGATAGATTTTTCTACCTTTCTTTTCTCTATCATCCACTGAACCACCCACCACGAAGCTTACCTTACGGAGCCCATTGCTTTATTGCTCTGCCCACATCAAATACGGGGCTTAGTGGGAACTTATATTAATTTTTATGTACTTTATAGCCGGAAAGAAATTTGACATTTTTAGTGAGATGAGAAGATGAGCAATTTCTACTAATTGAACCAAATTCCTTTTTTTTCCTACAGGTAACTGTAGAAAAATGATTTAATGATTTTTGAATACTGTGAAATTAATGTTACATTGTAGGATTACGTCACCTCATTAGTCTTGCAAAGCTTTTAATGGAGGTTACGTGCATTAATAATTAGTGTAATGAAAACCCTTGGGTGTTTAAGGGGGGTGCTGAGTGGGAGGACAACGTGTGGCACCTTGAATAGGAGAAGTCAGGTGTGTGACCATGATGCCAGAAGAGGTGGGACCTTGGGTCTGGTCTTTGAAGGCCAAAAAGGCAAATTAAAAGGCAAATTGGTTTCTTTAAGCTTAAGTTTCCTTAAGTTTCCTTCACTTGAGGCTCTGCCTCTTAAGTATTGCCTGGAGCCTTCATTGACATCTAGTCTGTAATATCTATAATTTTATATAAATGCATTGAATTATCAGTTTTAGATGGACTTCAGCTAGTTTGCGTCAAAGAAAATCTTTACAAATCTCTTTCAAAGACAGTATGATTCTAGATATTGCAAATTATGGTTCTGTTAAGCACATCCTTTCTGCTTAACATAGATCCATCACCCGCCCCGGCGGGATGGGGGAGAGAACCAGAAGGGTTAAAAGTGCAAAAACTTGTGGGTTGAGATAAAGGCAGTTTATTTTTTGACATTAAAATGTACGTCCTGACGCTGGTTGGGTCATATCAATAAAAAAGGGATGGAATTAGTGTCACTCCTTGTCTCGCTGCGTTTTAAGCCTCTAAACTTTCTCTAAATCAGTAAAACAACACTGATTTCTGATACAACCCTGTTTATTGGAAAGCTCTCGGAATAGCTTAAGAAAAACGAACTCTTAAAATAATGTTTATTAAATTGTTGTAGTTCCTGTTGTGCTGTATTTTATGTGGTAGCTTTTGTCTGACGTTTTAAATTTTAGAGGAGGAAAGATGAATCATTTTTTTGTATCACCTCCGGTTAGATTGCCTTTGGATTTCTTCCAATTATTTCAATTAATTACCTCGTCCAAAGCTTTCAGGACTTTGATATTTAATTTGCAAGTTATCATTGAATTTGAATAGTTGAACCGCAGCGGAAAGAAAGAAAGAAATACGGTTTTATGTCCTGATCAGCTTTGAAAGAAAGACCTGAATAATTGACTAATTGACCAGGAGTGACTCGGAGACCGCGTCCTTCCATCTAAAACGTAACGAAAAGTAGGAAAACGATGATGATGGTATTATTTGGATGCAAAAAAAACCCCCCACCATTAATCCTTTGTTTCCGGAATGCTTTTTTTTTTGTTCTTTCAGTGCGTGGACCAGTTGACACGGATCCAAGCTGAATTACAAGAGACAGTAAAAGATTTAGCTAAAGGCAAGAAGAAATATTTTGAGACTGAACAGATGGCTCAAGCAGTGCGGGAGAAAGCTGATATTGAGGCCAAGTATGTTTTTCTAATAGCATATGTATAAATAATTGCGTGTGTATAAAGCAGATTTGTACTTGTATTAGTTTTCACGCTTGATATTATTGTAGAAGAAAGATAATTGCTTTCAATGAGCCCGTGCCAATTTTTTTTCTTTTTGCTTATATACATTTTTGTACCCATTTTAAGCGTGCTTTTCCCCTGGAAAAATATACAGCATATAACTCAAATATAACTCCTTGAGGCTGTTTTTTTTTAGGAGGGAAGTAAAACTACCTGCTTTAATTTGACCTTTTGGAAGGACAACGTGTGAGCTGGCACTCTTTTTGATATTAAAAACTGCTTCTTTTGTTTTCTCTCCACGGATCTCAGGTTTGGTATCAGTCCGTTTGGAGGGGGAGAGGGGATTGGGACGCTGTTTTCCATTTTTGAAGATAAATTTTTGAGGCTTTAGGTTTTTATGCTCCCTGACATCCTAAAGAGGTTGATTGCCTTCCTTTCAGGAAAGGCAGTAACTCACATGTTTTCACTTTGGAGTTTGGCCTCTTTTAGGGGAGTTTGCCTTACCCTTTTTTTTTGCAAGTTTATTTCTTTTTTTTTTATTTTCTTTTGTGAAATTCCTCAGGGTTGCTCTTAGGGAACGAAAAGAAATTATGGTTTCCTTAGAGAATTTTTCCATCTTTCCCTTTATGAGGGCTGGATGATGAAAAGAAGAACTTTAATAAAATTACCTGTAATACCCAAAGAAAGTAAAAAAAAGCCAAACAAACAAAAGCAACAAAATACTTGACCTTGGGAATTTTGGACCAGATTCATACTGCAGCATTGTCCTGATTAAAATAGTTATAGACTTGATTTTGTTTTCTTACTTACTTTCTAAACCACTGTCTTTCAAATAGATAATAAAGTACTTCTCTAATTCCTCTTTCATTAATCCCAACGTGAAAATCACATCAGTTCTCCTTTTAAAAATATGTGTGCATATGTGAGTACTCTTCCAGCTTCCTGGAACATGATTATTAATGATTTTGCATCAATATTCCTTTGTATGACCGACTGATTTCCAGCACTTTGTGTCTGATGGGCTGACTCAAAATGCATCAAACACCAAAATAACTTGAGTCGCAGCCGCCACTCAGTTTCCCTTTCATGATGTATTTAAATTTTGTTCAAAAAACAGGGTAAGCTGGTGCAAAAGATTTCAGAACATGCAGTGAAGATGCTATTGACGTAGCTCAGCATAATTTTTAGTATTTTCCTTTGTTTAAAACTACACAAATAAAAATTCAGACATAAAAAGTTATTTAAATTAAAATTTTGCAGAAGTGAAGTGCAGTGACGTGCTTATCTTGTACTTCTGTGGAAGGGGTATAAGACATTAATCTCTTCTTTTAATATTTGTTTCAGGTCCAAACTTAGTCTTTTTCAGTCAAGAATAAGCTTGCAGAAGGCAAGTGTAAAGGTGAGTATAAAAGAAACACCTTAAAAATTCTTACAGTCATTCTTTGCAGCTAATTTCATGAGACACATGGAATCTAGAGAATCTAGAGATAAGCGACATTGGGGAAGATAAATTGTTAGAAGAAGTGATGAGATAACAGCAGAATCTTTCAGCACCCAAAGCACGGAATTGCTTATGACCAAGTATATAAGGAAAATTTTTTTCCAGTGGGAGTTAGACCTGCTCTTTGAAGACCACGTGTGAAATTACAACTGCACGAGAGAAAAATACATTAGAAATTAACTTACCATTACCCCTTATACCATTAACAAAACTGTTAAGCTATTAATCCCTTCAAGTTTTGACTGTATCAATACGTACATATCCATGTTAATTTACTATTAATAGATGTTTGATGATTTAACTTCTCATTAGTACCTGTCTTTTAACTTGAAGTTTCTTGTTGTAGTTAAAAGCACGACGATCCGAGTGTAACTCCAAGGCTATCCATGCAAGGAACGATTATCTTCTCACTTTAGCAGCTGCTAATGCACACCAGGATCGCTATTATCAAACAGATTTAGTAAACATTATGAAGGTAAGGGAGCTAATTTATATATGGGGAGTGGGGAAGGGTGAGAATCTGGAATGCAAAAATGAGCCGAGTACAAAATCTCGGGTTGTTTTGCGACGGCAACGTTGAATTTTCCAATGCGCCGCAGTAGATGAGAGTGCAGTTAAATCAATAGATCCTGGCATAGTGGGGAGGATCTGTGGTACCAGTTAGCAAGGCCCAAAGCCTTTTAGTTTTAATTCACTTTTTTTCTGAAAAACTTGGATAAAGGAATCCAGTTTGTAAAACTAAAATTTTCCTATTGGAGTCGACCTTAAGTAGCTGGAGATAATTCTTCAGTGGCATTTCCCGTAATCCTTTTTTTTTGGTATCCAATTACCCGATGAGAACATTTCTTTATGGTGTGATTAGTGAAAATATAATCATTAAATAATCTCGGTTTCAAGCGATGAATTTTAGAGAACAGCAAATCAGCCCTGCTGTGCTCACGGTGGCAGGTTGCCCAGCCCAGGCCAAGAGCAGGTACTTGAACTCATAGGAAACGACATACTTCAAAAGTTCAATTATGATTACTCACTTGTTGTTTTTGTTTTAGTATCATCTTAGAATTACTAGTAGACTATTCCTGTAACTTAAATTGTTGCAGATAAATTGTAAAATCAGCTTTTTAAAGCTAATCCACGATTTATACAGCTGTGTTTCATGTATTGACGTTTTCAAAGCTTGTTTAAGTTTGCTATCTACAAACTATTTCCCGGTGATGCAATCAGGCGTGGCTACTTGGAAGTTTGTAATTTCCATTTAAAATTGCTTTATTGAAGAACTGTCGCTGTATTATAACAAATTGCTGTAGTATCATCAGACTTTTGCCTACCAGGGGAGAAAAATATTGATCTGAAAAGCAGGTAACCCAAGTAGAAAACGCGAGTGCCAAAGGAGGCCTCCGAGGGAGTTTTGTACGTAAATCCGTTTCATCTTGACTAAGTTAACTGCTTCTAGGGCAAATACGTGCGTGCATCTTGGAGTACATCACAGCCCGTGTTCTGAATTCATTGCTCTGCCTCGGATCTGCATTCACAGGATCACAGAATCACGGAATGACATGGGGTTGGAAGGGACCTCTGGAGATCATCCAGTCCAACCTCCTCCCAGAGCAGGTCCACCCAGAGCAGGTTGCACAGGAACGTGTCCAGGTGGGGTTTGAATGTCTCCAGAGAAGGAGACTCCACCACCTCTCTGGGCAGCCTCTGCCAGGGCTCTGCCACCCTCACAGCAAAGAAGTTCCTCCTCATGTTTAGGTGGAACTTCTTATGGTCAAGTTTGTGCCCATTTCCTCTTGTCCTGTCCTTGGGCACCACTGGAAAAAGACTGGCCCCATCCTCCTGACACCCACCCTTTCAGTATTTCTAGGTGTTGATCAGATCCCCCCTCAGCCTTCTCTTCTCCAGACTAAAAAGCCCCAAGTCCCTCAGCCTTTCCTTGTTAAGAGAGATGCTCCAGGCCCCTCATCATCTTACCCTCTCCAGCAGTTCCCTGTCCTTCTGGAACTGGGGAGCCCAGAACTGGACACAAATTCCTGGAAGGTTAAATCAGATCTGGGCCTTTTGGAGGCAATGCGGCGCTGATAGTCCTTTAGGCATCAACCCTGGCTTTGTTCTGTGTGTATGTGTGGTAAAACAGGAATATTTGCGCTGACTAAATATTTAGTACATGGAAATGGTTATAAAGTAAATATTTCCTTGTAATACTGGAATTATACTGGAATACTCAATTATTAATTGCTTGGCAGAGGAAATAATTCCATGCTTCCATGCATGGCTGGCCATTAGCAGTTAATGCTCTTACTTGGAAGTAATGCCAGAGGTGAATTTAATATCTTCACCGTAAAACAATCATTGGAAATAATATAAAAATGAGCAGAAGGCCCAGGTAAAATTCTGGCTGGCCCTGGGGGTTTATGGCTCCTCGTTGTACTGTAACCCCTGCAAAGTTAGTTTGCAAAGGGGTTTGCAGAGAGATCTGGACAGGCTGGGTGGATGGGCCTAGGCCAGTGCTGTGAGGTTCAACAAGGCCAAGGGCTGGGTCTTGCACTTGGGTCACACCAACCCCATGGACTCTCCAGGCTGGGGGCAGAGTCGCTGGAGCTGCCCCATGGAAAAGGACCTGGGGGT
>VXAK01007440.1:0-16498 GCA_013399435.1 Arenaria interpres
TTTAATTTTTTTTTTAAATGAATATTTTTTTTTTAACAATTGAATCTGTACACTTTATACATGCTGAGGAGACAAAAAACAAACAAACCATTGATGTAAAATCACTTGAGATGTCTCATAGGATAAATATGAAATTACTGAAATTTATAGTGTCTGTGAATTACTTAGAACAAGTGGTTTGACCTATCTCATTATATAAACACAGCAAATGAACATTTTAGGAGACAGGTTAGTTGAAGGTAAAACATGAATGCTGGATGAAAACAGCTTGTCAGCTTTTGTGAGAAAAATACTTTATAGAACTTTCTTCACAAAACAATAAAACAAAACATACTTTGGCAAAGAGAAAACTCATAGTATAATAGCTGCTATTTCTACTGTGGGAAAATCAACTGACTGATTGATAATTCATTATATGGCCAAGCAGAATTTTAAATTTGTTTACCTAGTCATCTTTTGGGGCCTAAAAACTACATATTTGCGTTCATCTGTTTGTTTCTACTTGTTTCAGTGAGACATTTTAGTAGCCAGTGACAACAGCCTCTTTCTCAGTCTCTTTGTTTTGCCATCTGCTGACACGTCATAATCTCAATTGTGTAAGGCTCTTGTGAGCCTCCTTAGACAACTTTGTAAGCAAACAAATTGCACTGAGATCTGTGCTTTTATCAGGTATGCAGTGTGACAGTTTAGATGATAGAGCCCCCAAAGGGAAAACAGCCTGCAGTGCTTTGCAATATTGTAAAATGACAGAAACAATATAATTAGGTTAAAAACAGTCTAAAACATTACCCACAGCATTTTGTAGGAAAACTTCACAAGCCTAAGTAGTATTATATTTGAAGATAGTTCTGTGTGGATAAGTTATAGCAGTTACACCTTAACATTTGAGTATAAAAAAAAAAATATTGCAAAACTCAAGTGTAATTTATGTTAACTGGGTGAAAAGATTAGTTGGAGATGTCGTTTCACATGCAGGGAAAACTAGGTCTCCATCTAGATATATTTTTTTTCCCATCTAGGAAGTCCCAGCTAAGTAAAAACCTAGAATTTATTTTTACTTATGCTTAATTTAAGAAAAGCAATTTAGTGTTACGATTAATATAGCACCATAATAAACAGTTCAAATAAAGTGAAAAATTTAAGAATACGGTAGCTACTGCATACTTGCAATATTTTTGCATACTCACAAGACTATTCTGTAGCTGAGTAGAAAATAGAGCTGAGGAATGTGATCTTGGTTTTGATGAAAAACATAGAATTCTGTGTGAGTATTCCCAGGGACACTGTCATCCCCTAAATACTCAGGCTTACAAAACTTTTGAGGACTCCTTGGTGTTTGAGGAAAGCTGTGACCTTTTACAACAGACAAAAGATGAAAACCCAAAGCCTTAAGATTTCAGGATTAGTAATCAGTGCAACATGAGTGGGAACACTCTGGCTAGAAGAACGATCCATCAGTTATCAGCTGGGGCTTCCCATTATCTCAGGTAGCAGCAGCCAACATGCAACTGCAGTAGCATATAAGCCAAATGCTGCAACCAACAAGCAACAAACCACTGCTGGAAAATATGCTCAGTATTCAGTGTGTACAACTATTAAGACCACACATGAGCAAAAGCATTTATATACTATTGCTCAAACTGCATGTGCCCACAGCATAGTAAACCTAAATTAGCTTAAACTTCTGCTTTAGCCACTTTTCAGAAGTGACAACTTTTATGATACTACTGAAAGAGATAGTAATTTAAGAATATGACATTTCTTTCCAGTCAAATACATCATATGTAATTTGATCTTTTGCATTTTGTCCAGCTAAACAGGAAATCAAAAGTTGCTAGATCACTCCTTTTTCTGCATCCTAGGAAATAGGTAGTCTCAGACATAGTGTAGCTCCAATGGTGCTGTGTGACCCAAGTGGAAGTATGCAAAGAGCATCTGAAGAATATTGGCTTTAAAAAATACTAGACTTCATTGTTGGAGAAATTTAGAATATGTATAGACTTGAGACTCCGGAAAAACAATATTATAAAATAACATACTCATTAGAAGCTGACATAGGAAATTACGTATCAACTGGTAAGTTAGTTTTACCAAGATGTGTTACAATATGACTGTGTTCTGGTTAGTAAACTAAATATGCCTGAGACCCATTCTCCGGCGCTGAGGGCAGCTGCCACTGAACAGCCTGCATCTGTAATATTAAACTCTCTTATCCTTTGTAACAGGCTCACGCACAAACTGCCAGTTGTGAACGATTCCTGGAAATGATCACTCTAGCTCACAGATTGCACACATGAATAACCTGAGGGAGTGCCACTTGGCATAGGCCAGAAGCACACAAGCTATTGTTCTAACAGTTTGGTGATACAGTACATTCTTGCGCACTATTTAATTTACCAGCATAGATACAGCCTAGGGACCCTCTATTTTCAATCTCTAAAGTATAAATAATAGAAAAAAATACAATAATAAAAGACTGGATCAAATAAAATCTTTGCAAATTAGGCAAGATACTTTTGATTATTCGGCATAAGTATGTCCAAAGCTTGCTATAATTCTTAGAGTGAATGCAAAGAGTAACATCAGCTCAACATTAGGATTTTTAGGAGTGCAATTTCAAAGGAAGCTGAAGAATTTGGTGACAAGTTTCCACGGGAACCTTTAAAATTTTCATAAAGGTATCTTAAGGAAATGCTCCACATTTCAAGTTTACACCTCTATTAATGTTATTTTACCTGGATTGCCTGTATACGAGCATTCACAGACTCTCACAAAATTAAACCACAGTTGCCAGACTATTAAGCCCGATGTCCTGTCTTAAACAGAGGCTGTTTCCAAACTTTCACAGAGTTAAAAATGACACAGAAAAGATTATCACAGGCAGATATGGGACTACACTTTTAGAAGGGTCTTATGACTGGTATACAGTCAGACATCTAAGATGCGACTGCGCAAATAATTGCTTTGCCATTATCAGGTAAAAAAGGATTTAAAAAAAAAATTGAAAAAAAAAATCCAAACCTTTTATGAAGAGTGGAATTTTAAAAATCTCTTCTGTTTAATTTTAGCATTAAAACTACATTTGGAATAATTCCAAAAGGAGTTTCTGTTTCAAAGGCAAAAAAAAAAAAATTTCCCAAATGTTTCAGGTGATCCGTATCCATATTTGTAGAAAAAAATATTTTGACCAATATTTCTTGCTCAGCACTTATTTTGCTAACATTATTTAACACTACCATTCTTAGAAGGTATCATATTGCTTTAATTTTCCTCAATCTGCTGCTCCACAGTAGTTTAAGCTAATCTAAATCAGAGATGCCACCAGTCCTCTGTCTTCTTTGGGCCAGCACTAGGGCCTATGCAGCCAGATGGTTCAAAATCAGTTAATTTGTCTTAATTTTCTTTCATCTGGGTGAGATCCTGGATCTAGTTTATCATGTTTCCAAATGTCCACTACAGCTGTAGTGGGCTGCAATACATAGCCAGAAACACGGAGAGAAGGAGAGAGAAGAAAGATAAGACAGAAGAGGAAATTGGAGTAATCTCCTTATGTCAGCAGCTTACTTGATTGCTGCATGGCCCTTGCCTTAGTTTAGGCAAATTTCAGGACCTATTCAAGTTTGTCATCATATTTTCTATGCTATTAAATCCTTCCTCAGAGAAAACTCTTCAGCTTCTCATCAATAATTTGCTCCCCAAGGAGGAACAACTGTAAAGTCATAGCAACAACAGTTGCTTTATACTTAGAATATCCTTATAAATTACATATTTTATTTTTAATCAATAAAACAAATTATTCATAAACAAACAACAGTTTTTTGACTAGCTTCAATAGCAAATATTTATAATCAAAATGAGAGTTTTCATTATGCCCTGCTTTTATATCAATATTCATTACAGTCTTCTAAGAGGTCATTCCTCTGGACTGAAAATACCCTGCAAATAAGAGTTATACAAAATTTTAGTTGGGTGCAACCACATTTCTGCAAAGATCTTTTCTTAGCACAAGTACTCACTCTCCCAAACTGGATTCTACTGAAAATCATTATAACAGCAGTGAAATTTTGAAAGGCAAGAAAGGCTTCATCATTCTAAAAAGAAATGAAACAAATTTTTCTGATTGTGGTAAATTTTTTTCCATGTTATATGGTAATATTTTATTTGCTCTCTGCACATCTTGAAAGCATTTCCAACATGCTGTGCAGAAGTGATGTGAAGTACTAATAAGGAATAGCAGAAACTGAACATGATCTTAAATTGGTGACAAATTGGATGTTTTATGCACTTTCATCTGAGCTTTGGTTGCTAGTGCCCTACTAAATGCCATATTCACAGAATCAAAGAATGGTTGAGGTTGGAACGGACTTCTGGAGGTCATCTAGTCCAATCCTCCCACTCAAGTAGGGCCATTTAGACCAGACGGCCCAGGACTGTATCAACACAGATTTTTAATATCTCCAAGCATGGAGACTCCACAACCTCTCTGGGCAATCTGTGCTAGTGCTCAGTCACTCTCACAGTGAAAAAGTGTTTCCAGATGTTCAAAGAGAACCTCCTGTATTTCACTTTGTGCCCACTGCTTCTGGTGCTGTCATGGGGCATTACAAAGAGCCTGGCTCCATCCTCTTTATATCCTCACTTCAGGTATTTATATACATTAATAAGATCTACACTAAGTCTTGCCTTCTCCAGGCTAAACGGTCCCGGCTCATTCAGCCTTTCCTCATATGTGAGATGCTCTAGTCCTTTCAGTCATCTTTGTGGCCCTTCTCTGGAACCCTATCCATTATTCCCATGTCTTTCTTGTCCTGAGAAATCAGACTGTAAACAGCACTCCAGCTGTGGCCTCACCAGTGCTGAGCAGAGGGGAAGGATCACCTTCCTTGACCTGCTGGCAATACTTTGCCTAATATTAGTTACTGGTCTCCAACTGGATTTTGTGCCATGGATCACCACTCTCTCAGCACTCAGCCAGTTTTCAATCCACCTCACTCTCTGCTCATTCACCCTGTACTTCAACAGCTTGTTTTGAGGACTTTATGGGAGACAGTGTCAAAAGCCTCAGTGAAGTCCAGGTAGACAACACTCACTGCTTGCCCCTTGTCTACCAAGTCAGTCATTTCATCATAGAAATTGATCTGGTAATTCAACATTACAATGCAACCAAGATACCTTAGGGTGCCCACAGGGAAAACTTATGTTAATATAAATATCAGGGCTTCTCAACCTAATGAGCAATACAGAAGAAAATTTAAAAGTATATTAAAATCCTAATTTTTTAAGTAGAACCTTGGTTTACTGGAATGCTTCATGTCATTTCCTAGTAAACTTGCACATCCAAAAGCTTATTTGGCTCACTACAAGTTTCCCTTTTTAATACAAATCAGTCAAACATTTCAGACCTGTGGGAATGCACTTAAAGGAAATGCCTTTACTTTCTGCTGCCTCTCAACCACATTAAAACATTAGTGACTCACTGGAAAGCTAAGATGTTCCCACACTTTTCAGCAGGGATTGAGGGGTGAAACTGAAAGACAGGTGCGTACACAGCAAGTAGAGTTTTGTGCTGAATGAACACCAGGCCAAACTTCATGAACTCGTAGCATTTTGAAAAAATTATTTCTCCTATGAGCTTCTCCCCCTCGCCCCTCCAGCTATATCCAAAGGAATATGTTTACTGACAAGTTTCAGATGTGTGCTGGCAGATTTTTTTCCAGTGATTGTGGCTCTTCAGGTGGCCTGGATTTGGAAAAAAGATAGGGAGGAGGAAGACCTCAAGAGCTTGTTGGGCAAATTTGGTATAGGTCCAAATGGATAGTAAGCACAGAACAGAAGCAGGTAAGTATAACAGCGTCAGGTTAGGAGATGGCTGAATGCTGGGGGGAAAGTCTGACAGTGACAAAGAGGTATCATTAAATGGGAACAGGTTTTTCAGCATAGGGGGACTGGAAAGACTAGCCTAGAAGGAAAACAGTCTTTGCAAGATGAGGACAATGGAATGGTGGTGAAGAAACTTACATGGGAAAGGCAGACAGAAAGCTCCAGGTCTACCACAAATGGGAGGTCAGCTTGTAGTGAATGCTATCAGCAAATACCCTGATTTGATACCCTTTGGCAAAGCAGGTGTCATCCTCTCATTGATGCCATCCTCTTTCATACAGGGTGCTGTCAGCCAGAGCTGACAGTTTCTCCATGGTCTGGGCTTGCCTCAAAAAGCATTGTTAACGTATACAATACCGTATTAAAAACATCGCTGATCTTTTGTGTGTGTACAATTCATACTAATGAAATGTTTGTACACATCTTCCAGAAGACTACCACTTTCTTTTGTTCCCAAAAGGGACACTGCTCATTAAATGAGCAGCTGTTAAATAGCTTATTCTGTTATTTAATGTAATTCCTAAGTCTTATTTACTATGCACTGTTTGATTCCACTTTGAAGGAAGACCTACTGAATTGTTAATTTCCCTGGGGCTTTTCACTGCCCCTTAATTATAGCATTTGAAGAATTTGACCATTAATATATTTTTACAACACATTCTAAGCAAGGGAGTACTTTAATCTCATTTTGAAGATAGGATTTTAAGGGCTTCTAATAATTTTAGTTGCCCATTTTGAGAGAGATTGTTATTTACATGTCATACATTCCAAGAACAGTTTAAATAGATTTATATCTTGCAACTTTGAGAATATAGCCTTTGTCAATTAAGTCTTTAAAATCTCAAATTGATCATCCCAAAACATATGGACACTCTCCAAAACATTTAGGCAGGTTTCCTACTATCACAAATTCTAATGTAGGCACTGGACGGATATAAGTTCGCTCTCCATTGTGACTTTCTGCTTTGTGGGCTATGAAATGCCTGTTGTCTTAATGAGTCCTACCTTGCACTCAACACAGGTTGAAGCCTGGGAAGTGATCCTCTGGCTAATAGGAGTCTTCTGTACTTGGAACCATAGAATTCTGTTCATAAATCTATATGATAGGTAATTTCTAACTGTTGTAGAAAGTGGTGCAGGATTTCTTCAAAATCTTTAAATCACTGAAGAACGAGTACATCCTTTACTTTAAAGAGGCAAGATTCCTACAGAAAAAGTGCATGCAGTCACAGAAGTGAACGCTATTGTACTGTACATTCACTGGCAATCTGAATTCTGTTGTTCCTTAACCAAAGTGTTTTATTTTACTCTTAATACTCACATGCAGATTGTGTAGTTGCAGTACATTCAACTGTATTCAGCCCCATCCCTTCCTTCTCCCTCTTCTCCTCACCCCGCTCCGTTTGAGTCTGTTTCATTTATTTCAAATTTTAAAACAAATCTCTGATCAAATGTCATTTTTAATTGGATGTTTACATGCTGTAGGAAACCCTGAATTATTAAACAGTCAGTTCAGCAACTTTAAATGAACAGTGATCAAATTACAAGAGTGCCTCCACACACTAGCTATTTCTTAAACATGAAATCAAACTCTCAGTAAGATATTCTTCACACATTTCCTTTTCCAAAGTAAAACGTTAGTCTTACCTATTGAATTTTTTCCCTTTTGGAGTCAGAATTTAATCCTCTCAAGTTAGACTAAGAGAATTCATAACTTACTCAGTGATATCGGATTTCATCAAGTTTAAGAGTGAATATAAACTCGAAAGTTTCCCTAAAATGTGCAGGCTTATTTGGTAGTCTCTCAAGCATTAGGTGCTGAGAGTATCACAAGGAGACAAGACAAAATGAATATTTTTTGTTATTGTTTAAGGAAGTTGGGGTGGGGAGGGATTGGCATTTTAATATAAGGAATCTTATACTGAGATTTCAAGGTCTAGAAAGATAACCATTCGAAACAAATGTGTATGTTCTGTATGGAGTCAGTCAACTCAAACTTCTTAGCCTTTCTCTTCTGTGAGAGAAAAGGAAGAAATGAACAACAAAAAGGAGAGGGGCAATGTATCGTCAGATGCAGAAATAATTTCCCTCCCCACAATTTGATAGTAATTGCAGAACAGGAGAAAGATGAAGCTCAATTCTTACAGGTTCCCTTTGTGACTGGACAGGTCTTTAAGACACAAACTGGTAAAGATATGGAAAAGCCATTGTAAAAGTTATTCAAAACCCTTACTTCACAGGTGAAAATTGAAGTAAAGTGTTAAGCGATGTAATAATAGCTCATGTGTGCACCCACAAATAAGCACAGAGACAATGGCATTCAGTTCATCACAGAAGAGCCATCAGTCCATCAGAGGCTCATCTCCACAAGCCCATAGGAGCACAAAGATACACAAAAGTAAATGGAAACCAAACCAAGGATGCTTGAGAAACAGACATCCTGTCTGGGCCCCTCCTAGAGCTGTCTCAACAGAGCCTAAGGGGGTCAGCTGTGGGACCAGGGTAGTCTCTCCCCGGCCTAGGTGGTTGTGTATGTATATGTCTGCGCAAGCACAACAGTTTATATCAAGAAGTGGATTGGGGCTTTGTATGACTGGGTGCCTGCACAGCTGGGGGGTCTGGGATTCATGAGCCAGCAACTGCACAGACTGAGTAAGCCCAGCTGCAGCTACCCTACCTCTTTCATGCTGTTGGATCCAGCATGACATATTTTCATCTAAGAACATGGGCTATGTAATTGTTCTAACTTTGACACAAACAGGATCTTGAAATCTACTGATAAAAAGCCTATTATAAGAGGGAAGTGATACTAGTTATTATTATTATTATTTAAAAAAAATGAAAAATTATTGCACTCCAACAACCATAAAATTAAACTTTAAAAAAAAAAGAAGCAAAAACTTTCATGCTAAAACAGAATCTATACAAAGCCTGCAACTCAAATTAAAATATAACATGTCACTAGTAGAGTGTTTTTTTCTACTTATGTATTAATCTTTTGCAGATGAATTATGCATATATTCTATATTTAATATTGGCACTTACTAAGGAAAATGATAATGTTAAGCTTCTTTTTAAAAATATATGCTGAAGTATCCCTGGGAAAATACACTGCTTCAATTAAACTCTCAATATTCTCATCTTCAATAAACCAGATTTTCATGACAGTATCATCTGAAGACCTGTGTTTCAACATAAAAGAGAATACAGGATTTTTGGTTTCCTTCACTTGCCCTGCCCAGGGCAGTAAGCAAACACATGTAGTGTACAGCCTAGTCATATAATATAAGCCTACTAAATCATGTGAGACTTCCTTGCCTGTTTTAACCTAGTCTAGATGGCATTAACTATTTGTACCTATATAGGCAACCAGATCTGTCTACACGCTCATCTGTAGCTTAAGCCTCTAAGCATCTTTCTTCCAAAGCTGATAGTACTGACAAAGTTTGAACTATGAACAGAATCTGACAGTTTCTCTATATCATTTCAGAATTTTCTGCCTCACTTTTTGGTAAATCTTATTTTCCACCCCTGAGAATACATTTTAATCCAGCTGCTTGTTATGATTATTCAGCAAGATTATTCAACTGCAAAGAGAAATTAATTTGTACTACTTCTATGCCTGTAAACTGGATGCAAGATCAGAAACTCCAAAACTTACAAGCTTTCACAGCATATGAAATGTTACATGTTGGGTAAAGGCTTAATACAGAGAAGTACAAAACAACCACTGTTGCCGTTTAGATCTCAATGTAAATGTCAATTTACATCTCAATGAAAGTCAAGGGAGTAGGAAAACCTGCTTTGTTTTCATACTTTCATGTCTTACATTTATACGTTGGGAGTTTAAAAGATTTTAAGAGAGTGATTTACCCATGGGCAAAAGAAGTCAAAGAGTAGAGCAAATAATTTGGCTAAATCCTGTGTAAGAGTTTGTTCTACCAAGAGACATTCTATTTCACCAGACAACAAAGAACAAATAGAAAGATATTCAATCTGTTATGATTCACCTCTCTTGCATCCTGCTGTCAACCTTCACTATTATCACAGAATCACAGAATGGCTTAGATTGGAAAGGACCTTTAAAGATCACTTAGTTTCAACCTCCCTGCTGCATGCAGGGGCAACTTCCATTAGATCAAGATACTCAAAGCCCCATACAACCTGGCTTTGAACACTTCCAAAGAATGGGGCATCCACAACTTCTATGGGCAATCTCTTCCAATGTCTCACCACCCTCATAGTTAAAAAAATTCTTCCTTATATTCAATCCAAATCTACCCTCTTTCAGTTTACTACCATCACCCCTTGTCCCATCTCTACAGGCTCTATTAAAATATCTATCCCCATCATTCTTATAAGCCCTCTTTAAGTAGTGAAATTCCCCAGTAAGGTCTCCCCAGAGCTTTCTCTTCTCCAGGCTAAACAACCTTAACTCTCTCAACCTTTCTTCATAGGAGAGGGATTCCAGTCCCCTGATCATTTTCATGGCCCTCCTCTGGACCTGCTCTAGCAGTTCCACATCCTTATGTTGGGGGCCCCAGTGCTGGATGCAGTACGCCAGGTGGGTGTCTCAGGAGAGTTGAGTAGAGGGGCAGAATCACCTCTCTCAACTTGCTGGCCACACTTCTTTTCATGCAACCCAAGATACAATTGGCTTTCTGAGCTGCAAGTGCACATTGGTAGCTGATGTCTAATTTCTTCATCTACCAATATCCTGAAGTCTTTCTCTGAAGGGATACTCTCAATCAATTCTTCATCCAGGCTGTATAGATGTCAGGGATTGCCCAACCCACATTCAGGAACTCACACTTGGCCTTGTTGAACCTCATGAGGTTCATGTGAGCCCATGTCTCAAGCCTGTCCCTCTGGTCCCTTCCATCTAGCACATCAACTATACCACTCAGCTTGGTGTCATATTCAAATTTACTGAGGGTGCACTCAACCCCACTGTCTATGTCATTGATGAAGGTATTTAACAGTACTGATTCCAGTACAGTCCCCTGAGGGACTTGTCACTGATATCTATTTGGACATTAAGCCGTTGACTGCAACTCCTTGGATGTGGCCATCCAGCCAATTTCTTATCCATCGAATATTCCATGAAATCTGTATGTCTCCAATTTAGTAGGAAGGTTGTTGTGTGATACAGTGTCAGCTTTACAGAAGTCAAGATAGATGACAACAGTGGCTCTTCCATTCTCTGCCACTGCAGTCCCTCCATCGTATTGAGTTATCACAGTTGTTGAGGAAGCCATAATATAACAGCTTAGTTGGACATCCTAGAGTTGCTACTGGCACCTGACTTGCCCTCTTACAAATATACTGGTTTTTGCTCTGTAACAGGGAAAAAATGATGTGTGGTAGTACAACCTGAAGATAATTATCCAGAATTCACATACTAAATCTATGTTAATCCATGCCAGACAATAAAGAAAGTCATGAGGACAACAAATTAACCTTATGTCAGGGATTAAAATCAAACATTTACAAAAAAGAAAAAGGTAGGAACATTTCCAAGATGAAATTCCAAATAGTCCTACTGGAATTTAGCTAAAGCAGAATGATTAGTTTCATTGTTTTGAAAATTAAAAACCCCTATAAAGTTTGGTTTACCTTTTAGTTCATAGCATATGAATAGAAATCTATCAGACCAAACTCTTTTCACATTAATGTTTATCTTTTGTCTTTTATTTCCAAAAGCTATTAGGCAAGTCATATTTGAATTGTACCATGGCATCAGGAAAGCGTTGATTGGAAAAGGTTGTTTTGTCCAGCTTTCCACTCAAAACAGGATGTTAACCAACACCATAAGCTAGCTGTGGCTTTGCCAGACCCTTTAAAACTTTCAAGGATGATAACTCAACAACTCCCTGGGAAACCTGTTCCTGTGTTGCACTGTTCTCCCAGCCCTTTTTTCAATGTCCAGCCCCAAACAGTTTCAAGTCATAGTTTTTGGGCATTTTTCCCTATTATATTGTCTGGCGCTACCACAAAGAATATGGCAGCATCATCTTTGTAACTCCCCTTTCATGTAGTTGTTGGCTGTTATGACATGGCCTCTTAACTTCCTCTTTGTCAGTCTGAGGAAGCCCAGCCCCCTCACCACCAGCCTCTCCTCTTAGCTTGTGTGCTCCATGCCCCTAGTCATCTTAAAATTGTGCATGAGAACCTCACATCATTGCCTATCGAGCTTCAACTCAATTTTCAACTGTTCAATTTTCGACTGGTGGAAAGATTCCTAATACAACATCATGTAAGTAATTCCATTTCTACTTTGGAGTGTACAATATTAATAACATTAGTGCACTAATTCTAACACACAAGTTTCAAGACACTACGTTTCAGGACATGGAAATCATAAGAGTTTACTCAAAGCTGAAAGAGGAATGGAAAGTATTTCACCTTTGAGTCCTTGCCCTTAAATTGTTAACTTGGGTATTCAGCACCATTATTATTTATCCATTCACCTAACCTTTCCTTAATAATTGACCTAATATATTCCCATGACAGAAGTGTCCTAATTAATAAACTCTAACTCAGAAACTTACTATCCCTTTGTTTAAAGAAAGGATAATCAAGTTTTCCGTTCGTACATTGCATTACCTGCATGAATGACTATATCCCTTGACATGATTCTTAAAGCTCATGATCTCAGCAAATCATGGAAATACTGACACAGACATCGATATTCTCTGTTTTACGTATGTGAACATATAAATCTGATGTCGAAAAACCTCTTGCTCCAGCTGTAGAATTATCATGTGTTTGCACTTTTATGTTGAAGAAAAAAGAAAACTTTACTGCCTCTCTTTGCAATCTATTTGATAATTAAAATAATAAATATGTACATGATGGGAAGAATGGTTCCATTTTTCTTTATGGACAGAAAACTATTTCTATCAAAAGCCCCCATATTTCAGCTGTCTAGTCTTACCTTGCACTGACCCCATACAGCAAATTTAAATATCAACTTTTCCCCAGAGAAAAATATTAATCCTTTTAAGCCTGAGGTCTAAACAGACTGTCAAATATTTTCAAATGTTGTCACTTGGACTTCAAAAACTATATATTCATTCTTTATAGTATAAAATATTTTAAGTTGGTTACAACAGATTCACTTCAGAATTTTTATTCTCATATATATGTTTACGTACTTGAAGTTCAGGGTTTTCTGACCTGAGTATCAAGTGTCAAAGCCACTATTTTCTTCAGGTATATGTCCCCAGTGTACCTGAACACACAGATTTTGTTCTGGTTTTAGTTCATTAAGATAGCTTTGTTGCCATTAAAACATTCTTTCCCAAGGTCCTGAGCAGCAAGCTACATATATGTGGTTATCCAACTCCAACGTATGAAAAATACACTACCATTCTGGAACCTAATTCCTCAGTTATTTGACTTATCAACAATGAATTCCACTTAGTTTCATGCTTTCATCTCAGATAACTGCATTGTAAGAACTGTTTGGGTTTTTTTTCCAGAATGTCAAACTCACTTTGTTTTTATTCTGTCCTCTGATTGAAGTTAATGAGATGCCTGCTTGTGTGTTCAAAGAACAATAAAACAAAATTCAACATGTTTTTTATTTAATTTTCAAATTATCCCTTCCATTCTGCTATCAGTTTACAATTAACACGTTGAACTTCAAAGGGTCCCAAATCAAACTGTGCAAATAGATAATAAAAAATTATATTTTCCTACAAGCTTTTTTACCAAGAGCTCATTCTCAGTGAGTTTAATAACTTAAATTAGCTACTCAGATGAATATGCAAGATTTACTGCATACACACCAATCTTAGTAGCCTAATGTAGAATAGGGTGATATCATCTAACCTAAACCATGATTCATTTAAAGTAAATTTTTTCCACTATCTTCCATAGCCAGATATGTAATGGTCTAATAAAGACAGATTTTGGGAAATAGTCATACACCTTTTCATGTGCCATCTCTGTAAAGTCAGAAATTAGTCATCTTTGTGGAATTAGACGCTAAAACTACAGCAATTGTAACAAGCTTGTAAATTGGATTTTTAATGCAATATAATTGGGCAGATTGATTATATTTCCTGCAGTGTTATTTATATAGACAAAAATGAAATTCAGTATTGAGATCCAACATAGCAACAGGTCTAACCACTACTATTATGAAAATTGTTAGAAGAAACCTAGCATTGACTAATGAGATCTTGTAAAAAGTGTATAGCCCTATCTTTCTTTCTTTTTCTGCTTCTTCTTTTTTTTTTTCCCCAGAAAAGTAAACTTCCCTCAAAATCCAATAAAGAAAGAATGTCTATACACTGACCTAAGGAAAATAGCTTTCCTGGAACATCTAATTTCCTCTGTAGGCCAGACTTTGGGCTATAGTATAACTTTTACGGTGCAGTGCTTGCCTTTCTCGATGAAGAGAGCAGATGATTGACTCCTGGAATATGTCCCAGGTGAGAAACATGCCAAAAAATGGGCTCCAAGCCTGAGGTATCTGCACAAAACAGTTTACTCATCATATCAAAAACATTAAAAACTTTTTGGGTTCTAGACCACTACTAGTAGTTTAAGTAATATCCCTAAGGCCTCTTCTCACCATTTGTGTAAAATGAGAAGCAGTTTGACCAGCTTTTTTTGCTATTCAAAGTTGCACCCCAAAATAATTATGCAACAGATGGAGCTACATTTGTCTTCAAGTGCTTTCTGTAACAGGAAAAGACACTTAGTTCAGCACTAGAAGAGGTGTTAGAGAAGGACATCAAGTATTGAGAATGAAATATTTACCAAAAAGGCCTGCGACTGCTCATGAATTTTTTATTGAAGTATTGTAAATGCAATTCCTTGGTCAATTTTTTTCATTTTTCAAGGCTAGTAAATAAATAAACTCCAAAACCCCCGAAAAATTAAAGTTGTTGCAGGAAGCATTAACTACACGATTTTAACCAGTTTTTGGTGTTCATTTGTTAAAAATATTTCATGTCAAAATATGGTATAATGTGTTTCATGACCATTTGGTCATAGCAAAATAATCAAAATAATCTCTGGAATAAAATATACATAGTATTTTGACACTAAAATTTCCTTTCATTTCCTGTGCAAGTTTCATTCAATTACTAGTCATGTATTCACTTGGTGTCTACTTAGATAAACACAAGTAGCACCTGATTCTGTCTTCAGATTGATACCCCCAGAGGTACTTCTCATCTTATTTTCAATGATTTTGTAACATTTTTTATAATTCTGTATAAAGAGTGCTGTAAAGGAATTTAGTTTTAAACTTGGACTCTGCGATATATCATGGTTTTAATTACAGAACTATAAAAGTTTCAGTTACAGTGTGGGTAAAAATGCCTGGAAAAACACAGAATAACACAATGCATGGGTATAAGTGAATAACATTTCCTAAACTTTCCTTTTAGCTTGTTACCTCAGAAATATTTCATTAAGAATTTTACAACAACAAATTATATCCATGGATATAATAATGCCATATAAAGTTCTAGATCCTTAAATTTTAGATAGACTATAAATAACCTTCTTTTACTTATAACTATGTGTGCTGCCTAAGTATCCCACTGCTCACTACATATTAGCTGAAGATAATATCCTTGTCTTTTCTATGAAAGTAAATAGACCATATTAGTATACAGGCAGCTTCTTCCCAAAATAACCTATTAAAAACTTATACCTTGTTTCTGTCACTCAATCAATTCAGATAGTCCACCAAACTTATTAAGAATGGGTTCTGCTTTGGTGATATAGAAGACCAGAGCTATTTTTTGACCAAGCACTGCAGAATACCATTTCAGAAGCTATTCCAGTTTCATACGATAGACTCTGAGAATTTTAACATATCTAATCAGAAATAGTACCACTAAAGAAACCTGATAATACTGTATGTAATCCAAAGTACTTAAATACTGAAAGTGCTAGTTCTTCCTGCATAGGTCTTGTCTTCACATAATTGCTTGATTTGTTTTTTCCTTTAAGTCTTGGGAAGAGGGAAATACATTATTTTTTTTCCAAATTGTTATAGAAAAGATTATCTCAAATTTGACCTCCCAACACATCAAGTGAAAAACCTTTCTAAAAAATAGCTTGAAATGATAACAGAAACGTTAAACTCATTAGAGATACAATATATCTGTGCTCAGATCTGAGACGAAAATTTTTCTGGTAGGGAAATAACATTTTTCTCTGTGTACACCAATTTTCCTTCAAAGATATTCTAAACTGCTTCTGATAGTAATCTACTATTTCTCCTGATTCATCCTGGCAAACGAAACCACAGTAATTTTTTTTATGTTGCTCCAAATAAAGTGTTTTAAAAGAATGTTGGAGATAACACTTCCTTTTCCTCTGGATCTGTATTCACACACACACCCACCATAACTGGACCCAGCTAGAAAAGATTACCTGAACTAACTTATCTTCCTGAACATACTTTTTGGTTCATGAATTTGCATTGTCCTCAAATTTATGCAGTGCACCTACAGTAACTGCAGGTAACCTGGCCAAAACTTATATAGAGAAGGAGAGAAGATGTGATTCAAATAACTCATCATCAGGGGATGAACAGAATAATCTGGAAGTAGCAAAGTCTGCTCCCTTGTATGGGAGCACTCAGCCA
>VXAK01007441.1:6889-38385 GCA_013399435.1 Arenaria interpres
AGCCTGTAGCGCTGCATGGGGTTGTTGAGACCTAAGTGCAGGACCTGACACTTGGCCTTATTGAACCTCATCGCGTTTGTCTCAGCCCATCGATCCAGCCTGTCCAGATCCCTCTGCAAAGCCTCTCTACCTTCCAGCAGGTCGACACTGCCACCTAACTTGGTGTCGTCTGCGAACTTACTGAGGGTGCACTCAATCCCCTCGTCCAGATCATTGATAAAGATATTAAAGAGAACCGGCCCCAGTACCAAGCCCTGTGGAACACCACTCATGACCAGCCACCAACTGGATTTGACTCCATTCACCACCACTCTCTGGGCCTGGCCCTCCAGACAGTTTTTAACCCAGCGGAGAGTACTCCCACCCAAGCCATGGGCAGCCAGTTTCTCCAGGAGGATACTGTGGGAGACTGTATCAGACGCCTTGCTAAAGTCCAGGTAAACAACATCCACAGCCTTTCCTTCATCCACCAAGCGCGTCACTTTGTCAGAGAAGGAGATCAGGTTTGTCAAGCAGGACCTGCCCCTCGTGAACTCGTGCTGGCTGGGCCTGATCACCTGGGCATCCTTCATGTGCTGCATAATGGCACTCAGGATGATCTGTTCCATCACCTTCCCAGGCACCGAGGTCAGACTGACAGGTCTGTAGTTCCCTGTACATGTGAGGAAATGCTTCACTGCTTCAGAAATTTGATGGCAGCAGAGAGTTGGAGATGTGACTTGCCTTCAGTCCCTCTCCCTCAGTGCTGGTAGCGGGGCAGGAGAGGCCTGGCAAGGGGTTCTGCCCCACTGCTGGACAGAGGGTGGCAGGTTGTAGGACAGGGACACCCTGAGCCCGGGTGGTAAGAGAGAGAGCTGCTTACCATGAAGGCTTAGGAATATGGTGACATGCATAAAACTGATACCACAGATTGTGAAATATAGTACTGGCACTTAGTAATATCGATATCGGGGTATACAGAATTGCTGATCCAGCTGTATACTGCTGGAACAGTATAGTGTTCATCATTAAATCTGAGACATGAGAAAAAAGAGGAGCTCAAGTCTCATCCACTTTTAGGACATGCCTTGACATTAGAAAGTACCCATTTAAAGTCTTAAGGAAAAAAATAATGCTTAATTCATCCAAAATATGTTGTTGATATGTAATCATTATACACTGTGTGTAAGCTACCATCCCTTTTGAAACATTTGGAAGGACAGCTACGTCCCAGACTTCACCAGAGGTGGATTCAGCAGTCTACAGTTGGCGTTACACTTCTATCGGTACAACACACTTTGGATAAAACACCCTCAGGCAAGTTTTATCCATTGGTAACTAAAAATCATGGAAAGAAAACAGTATTTTTGCATGTTGAAGATCTATTTTTAAGATCACCAGGAGAGTTTTCAAGACCTGATGACAAGCTGAAGTCTTTAGCTCCACTATCCTATTTAATTTGCGTTACAGGAGACATTTAGCTTCTATGTGTGACCAAAACCTGCCACCCTTTGTCTTGCTGAGCAGAACTCTTTTCTACAATGAGATCTACTGACTTTATCTAGAGCTGAAGTTAAGATGGAGTAGATAAACATTGTATTAGTTACTGAAAGCATTAGAGTTACGTGATAGATAGCTTTTCAGACTGTACTACAGTGTATACATTGGGGTAGTTATGTATTCTGGTCCAGGTAATTAATAATACATGAGCTTAACTGCAAAGGTCTGTGCATTAATGACTGCAACTGCAGTGTAAATAATTGCATCACGTAACTACATTTAAAATGGAGTTGTAGGAATATGAAAGAAAAAGTTTTTATGAAAAAGATCAACAAATGGGACTAACCTCCCCTCTACAAGAAACATCAGTAATTAGTTAGATACAGTACAATTACATAAACTGTAATAACTAATTACTGAATAGTTAGAATTAATAGTGTTACAAAGTGTGATTGCTTCTGGTCTTATCCTAACTGATCATCTGACATATAACTTGAAATTACTTCAAAAGAAACAAGATTAATTTTAAGTTTTATGGACTTAGAACCTATTGAAGTAGATGGAAAACTCTATTATTTCAATAAGCTTTAGAGTGGAATATATAGATAAAACTATTATTTGAGGAGTAATAAGTAAATCCTCTGAAGAAAATGTGAGTTTCTTCTTGCATTTATACCTAATACTCCACTGTTAAAGTGATTTTGGCAAATAGGAGTTAAGGAGAGCAAGAGTACCAAGGTTCTGGTTCCTGTTCTGGAACTCTTGGGAATTAGGACCTGGTCCAGACACCGATGTAGGCATCTTGTCCCCCCATATTGTTTTCTTCACTAGGCAAAACGTGTGGTTCTCTTATTAATGAGATTTCCCAATACCTTGCTGTGATGCCTATTAAGAATGCTATGCAAACAATACTTTTATTTTTATTATTTTTGACTCTTATATTTTAGTAGTCCTATGTTATGTTTGATGAACAACTAAAAAGTATGAAGCCAACTAAACTGTTTTTTTTATGAATCTTGGATATCAAATGGGATCAATGTTTACTGATTTCATTGTCTGCAGAAGGCAGTGGCTCTGTAGTCCCTTCTGGAAACACATCTAAGATAAATTGCGAAAAAATGCAATTCAGAATAAGGAAAGGAAAGAACTGTGAACTTCAGTTTTTAAAGATGATTAGGATAAAGACATATGCTGATGTAACAAGGGAAAGAGCTGCCAGATTCAAAAGTTTGCTGCTGCTGGGGATGAGGAGAAACAAACAAAAAGAACGAAATATTAGATGTGGGATTCCACATCCAGCAACTTTAATCATCACAGTAGGAAATCAAACAAGAAAATTTAATGAACCAGAGTTGGCAGAGAAATTTCTTAATAACTTGGAGAAAAGAGACATCAATGATTTTGTAACTTGTGGCACTGGCCTGTCAGTTACAAAATGCATTGAGTGAATGTAATGGATTTGGAACAAAAAATGTGTTACAAAGCTTTATGTAAATTGCAATCCTGTAAATCCACTGGAAATTTTAAGCTTAATTTTTTTTTTTTTTTTTCCCCTCCCTAGGGGGACAGTTCTAGATTGGGGTTTTTTATAACTTGTCTATTTGTTCTGTTTTAATGCCAGATATCTTCATGATATCTGAGCTGAATTTGTTCAGGATAAAATTTCCCTTCCAGTTATATTTTATTCCTGGTTGTTTTACTAGGTCTCCATTAAAACCATCATAAATAATCACTCAGCTGAACTACATAAAAGAATTACACTGGGCTTGTGGAAGCAGAAAGCTATTCATTACAACTACCTGCTACTTTTGGTGTAAAGAAATACTACTAGGAGAAAATTCAAGAATCTAGTTTATAGCATGAGATGGCATATCTATTGTGTACCACACAAAGCCGTTAAAAAGTCCCAATCTGCCTGTCCTTGACCCAAAAGCAGTGTGAGGTACTACAGAGAGTTCTTTGGCATCACACTGTCCAACACTCTGCTGATACAGCACTTCACATTTACTCTGCTTCCAGGGGTTTCTGTGATTCCTTGGGTGCAGAAGCTGCTTAGCTGAGGAAGTGGACAAAGAGTTCTGATCACCAGAGGAAGTAGGTACTGAAGGTCTTTTCCAGAGGAGTAATAGACTTCGGAACGGTAGCTAAGGAGTCTTCATTGTCGTCATCTTCATCTCTAATTTTTGCTAGTAAATCCAATCTGAGCAAGCAGTCGGAGAATTTAATCTTGTAATGCTTCAGAAATTAAGTATTTCAGCTTTTCCAAATGGAAACATTCCCCTTTTGACATACTTTTCATCAAATCTTTTCATCTCCCAAATAAATTTTATGCAGAGGCAGAAGTCCTAACTCTGTTGCTGTTTTTAACTAAAGAGGAGCCAAGAGATCAGCTGGATTTTACTACCTGTAGCAAATATCTGGTATTCGACAACCTGCTGCGCATAATAAACAAGAGAGAAAGTCCTGTTATTACGGCGTACACCTTCCTGAGAGAAGATAAATCTTCATATGTACCTGATGGACGTTGACAGATTACTTTTTGTGTCTTTCAGCTGCCTTTCCTGCTCCCCTGCCAAAGACTCCTCGCAGCAGCAGATACAGCACAGAGTGCATGTCTGTCCCTCACCCAACCAAGCTCAGTCCGCTATATTTAAAATGTCAAAGAACTCGGTTTGGCGCTGGGTAAGGAAGAACGGAACCTGAGACATGGACATTTTTCCCACTCTGCTTCACTCGTGTGGAAGCACTGATTCCCTGGCAATGACACAGGAGCTCAGGAGAACTGACCCCCAAAAGACCACAGAATCTTTCAAAGATGTAAGACTAATCCCCCCTTTTTATCTAAGTTACTCAAATGAATTAAATAGTACCAGCTTGTAATTACTTCAGAATAACTGCTTCTCACCTATTAGGAACATATACAGTAACCTTAGTATGTCTATGATCACTTTGTATTTGAAACAGCACAGAAATCGTGGTCTTCAGGTGATAACCTGCAAGCCGGCAGTTTGCAGGTTATTATAAACTAAGCTCAAAGTTGTCATTAGACTAAAGTGCTAATCACAAGATGGCAACAGGAAGAAAAGATAGTGCCAGTTTTAACGAGCTAAATTATTATTCTTAAAATTACTAGGCAATCTAATAACAATATAATAATAATAATGACATTCTTGGAAGAAACTACATCCAGAAGCATTTCAAATTTCTGAATTTAAGCCCCCTGCCAAAGATCAATGTAAACATTTGCTAACATTTAGCAATTAATTATTGATAACTCAATTTAACTCACTCTCTGTGCTGTTTACTGAAATTAAAGTCATTTAGTAATCAATAATCATCCTTATAAAACAAGGAGAAAAGTTATCTAACAATAGTGCAGATCAATAAATTAGCTCATCTAATAGAACCTATTTCAGCACTCTAAGCAATAGCATGCACTATTTTCACCGAAGCAGCCATGAGGAATATGGATCCTTTGCACAATTTTCATCATGAAAATAAATAAAAATCCCAGTGGAGATGAGCTTAGATTTTTTTCATGGTTGCAAGTTTGCAAATGGTCCTGTTCCTTTGAATACAGTTGGACTCAATAAGTAAAATCGCATTGCCTTGCCAGCAGGACAAAGGAGTTCCTCTCTCAGTTTCAGCTCAGGTTCATGTTATGAGCATTTAGCTAGTTGTCTTGGATTTTCTTGCCAATGTTACTTCACACAACTTTCCTGTTTCTTCTTTCTCCTAGGCAGACAAATCTATTAAACAGCACTGTCTCCTGATATTCAACACTTCTAACAACTCATTTTCTGACATCAGAGCATCTATGTGATCTCCTAGACCTTATGGTCCTGTAACTTGGTAGTCCTACAAATGGCTAGTCCACCTAGTCCCAAAGACCCTTCATTACATAATGAATGTATCATAGAATCATAGAAAGCCAGGTTGGAAGGCACCTCAAGGATCATCTGGTCCGACCTTCTTGGCAAAAGCACAGTCTAGACAAGATGGTCCAGCACCCTGTCCCGCCATATCTTAAAAGTGTCCAGAGTTGGGGAATCCACTACTTCCGTGGGTACATTATTCCAACAGCTGATTGTTCTCATTGTGAAAAATTTTCCTTCTGTTTCCAATCGGAATCCTCCCAGGAGTAACTTATACAGATTACCCCTCAACTTTTCCATGTGACTTCTTGTAAAAAGGGAGTCTCCATCTGCTTTGTAGCCACCCTTTAAACACTGGAATGTGGTGATAAGGTCTCCCCTAAGCCTTCTTTTCTCAAGGCTGAACAAACCCAGCTGTCTCAGCCTTTCCTTACATGGCAAGCTCCCCTGTCCTTTGATGACTTTTGTGGTCCTGCTGTGGACCCTCTCCAGTCTGTCCACACCTTTTTTGCATAGCAGGGACCAAAAATATATAAAAAGTATATAAAAATTATGCAAATGTATTTTATACATTTCAATTTCTAACAGATTTTTTGTAATCCTAAATTTTTCTTCAAGATTTTAGGGCTGCAAGCAGATGACTGTGTTACTAACTAGGACCAAGATTAAGCCAACTGGACAAGATGCAAGAAGATACTGGACATGACACAACAAATTGCTGGAGGTCATGGACAGCAGTGCAAGAAATTAATAAAGATTAGGGGTACCTCCATGAAAGATGACTGGATTTCACCGGTGGTTAATGGGTATCTATATGAGAAATGACCAAACTTCACAGGTAATGGACAGGAGTATTGTGGAACTTTTGGAGAGTAAAAGTTGCATGGCTAGCAACATACATCAGTAATACCAGATTTGAACATGCATGTAGTAAAACTGGGACTAGAAATTATTTAGGTCCTCATTGAATTTTTGGGAGGGAACTGACACAGAGAAAGGTATGGATGAAAGCAGAAAAAAAGGAGAACCAACAAACGAGAAAAAGGATAATAAGGTAGGTAAGTCTTAAAACTGATTCTCTCTGGGTGCACCTGCCAGCATGACTGTGCTTGATCACCACAGCTTAAAGCTGGACAACAAACTTACTTGTTGTTCTGTCCATACCAACTGTGTTCAACTTGTTTCTCTTGTCAAGAGGACAGGGAGAGGAATGGGAGTACCTTTCCCTGATAGCAGGGGAGCTCTTAGGACAGATGGATTGAGCATGCTAGTATCACCATGCCAGTGCCCATTCCAGGTCTGGTGGCATCACTATCTTTCTGAAAAGATCCTAACAAAGGCATTACATTTCTTATACAAAAAGGAAAAATCTTCTGGTGCAGATAGCAGACCGTTGATAAATGGCTGTAAGGCTTAGGACTGTGTGGTATGTTGACCCTGGCTGGATGCCAGGGGCCCACCAAGCCATTCTATCATTCCTCCTCTTTAGCTGGACACCAGGGAGAGAAAATATAAGGAAAAGCTAGAGGGTTGAGATAAGGACAGGGAGAGATCACTTACCAATTACCATCATGGGCAAAACATACTCAACTTGGGGAAATTAATTTAGTATATTGCCAATCAAAATCAGAGTAGGATAATGATAAAATTAAAACTGAATCTCAAAACATTTTCCATTCACACCTCTCTTCTTCCAAGGCTTAACTTTACTCCTGAATTCTCTAACTGCTCCCTCCCAGCTGTCAGGGGGTTGGGGAATGGGGATGGTGGTCAGTTCATCACACGTTGTCTCTGCTACTCCTTCCTTCTCAAGGGGAGACTCCTCACACTCTTCCCCTGCTCCACCATGGGTCCCTTCCACGGCATCACAAGTCCTGCTATCAAACCTGCTCCAATGTAGGCTCCTCTCTCTCCATACGTCCACAAGTCCTGCCAGGAGTCTGCTCCAGTGTGGGCTTGCCATGGGGTCACAGCCTCCTTCAGGCATCCACCTACTCCAGCGTGGGGTCCTCCATGGGCTGCAGGTAGATCTCTGCTCCACTGTGGACCTCCATGGGCTGCAAGGGGGACAGCCTGCCTCACCATGGTCTTCACCATGGGCTGCAGGGGAATCTTTGCTCTAGCACATGGAGCGCCTCGTCCCTCTCCTTCTTCACTGACTTGCAGTGTCTGCAGAGTTGTGTCTCTCACATATTCTCACTCCTCTCCTCCAGCTGCTGTTGTGCAGCAGTGTTTTTCCCCTTTCTTTACCTATGTTATCCCAGAGTCACTGTTTGGCTCAGCCTTGGCCAGTGGCAGGTCTGTCTTGGAGACAGCTGGCATTGGCCTTATTGGACATGGAGGATCCCCCTTATAGCCTTCCCCCACTGCCAAAATCTTGCCACACAAACCCAATACAGAATGCCAGCTCTTCAGATGTAACCAAGAATTTCTGAGACAGATGTCACCATACAAATGTCACCTTCTAGATCTGTTTAGAGAAAACTTCATGCTGAATGAAAGATGAGTGTCATAAAACACTTCTGGAAAACTGGAAGTGACTCCAATTGAAAATGAATCTTTCTTCAAAGAAAACTTAACAATTTCCATTCATCATGTCCTCAGTTATAATGACATATCAAGTTATCATAGATAAATCTTTCCCACAGAAAACTCTTGGCTGGTTATTAAATGAATGTTTTCCATGGCTCTTTTTGTAGTTTTTAAGGAGTTTATTTCAATTTATGTGAAATCCTCATGTAAGAGAATGAAACTAGAAGGACATGGATGATGAGTCAGTCTTCCTAGTTATTTAAGACTGCGAGTGAACAAAAATCTGAGTTGCAGTAAATACCAAAGAACGGGTAATACCATGGAAGCCTGACTCATGCTGTTAATGGAAATTTAAAATCAAATTAATCTACTAGAGTAGATTACATAATAACAAAATGTCATAAATGTTGACATTCAAAATATTCTCTTTTTTCAGATAAAACCCATACATTAATAATGTGATAGCAATCTAAATAATTCATTACCACAAAAATTTGATTTCTTTATCTCAAAATTTGCAATCAATATAGTTACGAACTCATTCTGGCAATGTGTTCTTCAGAACTACATACAACCAGCATGAATCACAGTGTTTTAACTATTCATGCGTTACAGCAATAGACACTAACCATGCATCTAATTCTGTGTTTATTTTACTGAACTTTTGTGGGTTGAAATATTCTGGTCAAATCTGAGGAAAGTGGCAAGCATAACAAGGTTTTCAAATAAAATGGCTCTTGTTTATGGTTCAGTAAACTAAAGTAAATTGTGAGGAACAAGCCTATGTCTCTCCATGAGAGAGCTAGAGTGGTGTTGAAAGAAGGAGTGGAAAACAAGTGTATCAACACTAAGGGCTATGTTCACAAAAGAATTTACATTTCAAAAGTTTAATATTTAGGTGTCCTGAGTTCATACCCTGGTTGATAAACATCAAAGGCTAAATTATTCCCACAGCTGAGCAAAAATAATGGCTTTCCTGAGTTTTCTTTTGAACTGTACTTAGAAAAAAAAAGAAGAACAAAGAAAGTTTATTGGGTCTATTTGCTAACTGGAATGTTTCTGATAAATGCCTCACCATGAACCTGTCTACCTTCAAGGCGTTCAAATGTACTTGATGTATACTTGGAACACCTTTCTTGCTGGATCACAGTCCCTTGCTCTTTTCACCTGAATGGATTGTGTGTAAAAAACCATTGTGCTTCATGGTCCAGATACTTTGTGCTGGTTTCCCCCAGTCAATTTCTAATCTCCCCATAGAACTGAATAGAAAACACTATCTCACAAGAATGTGATTTTAAAGTCTTGATCCAGTAGCAAACTTTGAGCTTCTTGATCTACAACCTGCATAGCTAAAATTGGTGCCGTTTCACTGAATCAATGGAATTTATTCCACCTATGGATTTTTTCCATCCATGAAGTGCTAACTACATTTCTATTTTTCCAGCCTCAGAGGAGCTACTCAAAACCTTCAGGCCACGTCTTAAACATTTCTGCTAATAACTTAAAGGCAGATGTGCGAGAGAAGATAAACCTTAAAAATGAAGAGTTTAACATACAGATTATCTTAAGGGTGTATAACATCAATCAATATTCTCCAGAAGAAAACTGAAGCTCACATACCAGAGGTGAGATTTATCTCTAGTGAATTAGTTTGAGCTTTAAAAAAAAAAAAAAAGGAATACAAACTTGCCACTTAACTTTCAACAGCAGGGTGTTCAGCCAGGAAATTAAACTTGAAAAAATATTGTCAAGGTAACTCAATAAAGAAACTTTATTGTTCAAAGTCAATTTAGAGCATCTGTCCACCTAATGATGGTACTTCGAATTATTTTTGAGACAAAAATTCATTTAAGTTAAAATAATTTGGACAAAGAACGATGAGAATCATAAATCTGAAAAATAAAATAACTGGATTTGTTTAGCTGGCAATGAAGAACACTGAGACAGACACAGTACATCCTTCACCTACTAGAAGAGCCATTGCAGAGGGGCAGAAGAAATCTGTTCTCCATGTTCAGGGAGGATAAGACAATAATTAATAGGTTCAAACTGCTGTGAGGAAGATTGGAATAGACCTATGAAGGAACTTTATAACAGTACAGAAACAGACTGCCATGGGCAGCTATGCGGTCCACATCACTGGAGCTCTCTGAGGGCTGTTTAGGTGCACGTCTGCAAGGAATGATACAGATATTATTGAACCTTAATAATATCTGTAATTATTAGGCTATTGTCTTAATATCTTAAGATAATTAAGATAATATCCCCTGTGATTTGGGACACAGGGACAGAGAAGATGACCTTCACCTACTTTGCGTCTGTGTGGGTCTGTGAGATAGATAGTATAACACCTAATTACCACTTGTAACATTTAGGAATGCCAAGGGGATGTTATATTGAAAAGGGACATTTTTCAGGTTTAACAGCAAGCTGTTTTCCCTGTTTTACATGTTAACAATTGCCAGGTATACATCTGAGAAACACAAACAGAAAAAGGTCTGGTGTCCCCAGTTCCCACTGTAGTCGGTGACAACAGCCCTGTTGATCTCAAGGTGAAAAAGATTAGGGAGAAACAAAGAATAATGCACCAAGGGCTCAATGCTGTAGATTATTAATATAAAATGTTTCCAGTGCTTCCTGCAACATATGCTGAAAATATACCAAATCTTACTACTTTCATACTGACAAGCTACAAGAATGAATTCTCAGACTGAAGTGTTAGACCATTAGTGAATACATTGTACAAAACTCCACATGAGAGAAGATCTCACTATTTAGATCCTCTGGAAATACCACTGAAAATTTAAAAAAAAAAAGAGAGAGAATGAACAATGGGTTGAAGAAGTAATATTTTCCTGTCACTCTCTGTTCCCAGTTCTCCCCTTATCTGTTTATTGTTTTTTTTCCCCCTGCATATAAAATTTTAAATCTCTCTTTGAATCATAATCTTACCTAGCACACTGGTCCCCAGTTCTTCTGTTAAAATGTTACTGTCTAAGTAGTGATGCATACAGAAATCTAGGGTTTTATGGAAGAATCTCACTTTTGAAATGAAGACTGAGATAAGATAATTATAAACAGGTGTGTGAGCTGACGCAGGCAGGACGCAGGAACAACCACAAAACCATGGATTAAGGGCAAAGAACAAATTTAATGTCAATGCCTCACGGATCGGAGAACCTCTGAAGCACACCCGGGAAGAGGCAGGCAAGCAGGGGAACGCAGGCACCGCGGAGCGAGAGGCCTTATCAGCAAAGGAGTCCTTGTTAACAAGGGAGGGAGGGAGCGAGAGAGCTCCCGCTTGCTGTTTGGGCCTGTATTTCAAGGATTCAGGCAGGCAGAGTTTTCGGCTGTGCTTTGATCTCTTCAACAGCAGGGCAAGAATCCCAGGAGTGTTTGATAAGGTGCCCCTGAGTCCATCCCAGGCCTATGTTATCTAAGTGCAGATGTTCTACTTGTTGAGAACACAAAACTAAGCAACAATTAGTGTGATAGATGTGTCTTCCAGCACCCCACATGCGAGTCACTTGAGCCTATTTACAGTCCTCCTCACCAACCTTCCGTTACTTTCCCACAACAGGCAAAACAAAGTTGTGAGAGAAATTAATAAATGATGGCCAGGTGGATTTATGTCTGATGGCACACTCCACACTGCTGGTGACATTCAAGTGTCTGAAGCCATTTGCAGCCCTAGGCTGAGATGAAGAATAGAAGGAACTCTGCCCTTCGCAAAAGTGATCTGGGAACAAAGTATGCAGAGGCAATCTGTGTGCTGCAGTCTGGAGGAGGGATAGCCAACCAAATTGCATAATGTAGGTGCTGGAAAATGGGAAAGGGCAGACTCCATTCCAGACTGACAGGATTTTTTAAGTCAGCTACAGCTGTGCAAATGTAGTTATTTTGGTCTGGGGAACAAATTTCTGCAAGGAAATGCAAACACATAGAAGTTGGTCAGTGCTTCTCTAAATATTGATCACTCATAAATTAAAACCAGAAGGAAACCTTAGATCACCTGCTTTATTCTCCTAAGTTTCACACAGACCATAACATTTCACTGTTACATTGTTTTGAGTGCAGTTGGGTGTTTATCTAAAGCGTGTTTATTAGACAAGTATCCAGTTTGATTTGAAGACACAAGAAACAAATAAATACACCATTGTTTGCAGTCTTAAACTCTCCAATCCTGCTAATGCTTGATTATACCATAGTTAAAATTCTGTGTCTCATTTCTCATTTGAATTGTTCTAGCTTTAACTTTCAATGGTTTTCATTTTTGTAATATCTTTTTCCAAAAGAATGAAGAGTCCATTAGCATCTGCTATTATCCACCCCTGAAGATCTTTATGCACCTTAATCATGTCACTGCTCAATCTTCTTTTGGTAAGTTATGCATACTGAAGTCTCACTGGAAAGCATTTTCTCTACTCATCAGAACATTTTGAAGCTCTCCGTTTCATCAGATTTTCCCTGTGAAAGAATGTGGCATATACAGTGGAAACAAGCAAGAAGGAATTCCAGCTCTGAAACTTTGTGTCAAAGTTTCCTCAGGGTTCCTCCTTCACTGTCCTGAAATCTTTTAGGGTCAGCTGTTTACCATTTTCCACCTACTTCTAGCTAGGCTGGATCCAACAGTACTTTGAAATGTCATTTCAAATGCTGTTGATTAATATTACTTGCCTGCTAGAGTGGTATCTGACATCATATCACTGAATGGTCTAACTGAGCTGATCTGCCATTAGATGGCTAATGTCTAATATAATCATTAATAATTCTATGTAGTGTAGCCTTCAGCACTGAGCTGCTGGCTCACGCTTGAAATAAAACACGTTTAAATACTACCCTGAATCAATGTTCTTTTTTAAATGAAGACTTCCAAAAACAAGTACAATCCATGTCATGGTCGATGCATGTGGGGCACCTTAATACTCTTTTTCATGTATGTTTGTATGTAATCCTCAGTGAGTTATTTCTTTGCTCATTTTGTTATGGCTTTTTTTTTAGGTATGTAGGACTGCAAAGCATTCTCCTAAGACATCAATGCAGATCTATGGTCTTACAGACAGGCACAGCATATATTGATTAAGATCCATCTTATAAAAAGAAAAAAGCTTTCTTACTGGAAGGCTATTCCAGAATATCTAAATTCCTCCAGCCCAAATCTCCAGTGCACATATACAGAAAGTGCTCAAATTGTATGTTATTGATTATCTTTCTTTGCAGGGATTCAGTTTAGTCTCCTGTATCCTGTGAAATTTCTCATCAGGTCGGTAAATGAATAGTGGGAGTCTCTCCTCATGCACCATTAGGAACTTTTTTCAGAAGCTCAAAGCAATAATTAGAAAGAAACACATAAAGAGATAAAATTATTTTCAAGGGTGATGAATCACATGTAGGGCTATACAAGACAAAAATTTCCTTCTAAGACACATGATTGATGAGTGCAAAGAAATATGTAAGAGACAAACATTTAGTTTTAACCAGGATCATGTAACGTGCAATTCTGAACTGAGAGGTTCAGCTACCCATGATCACGCACTAGTCTGGTGTGCTAAATCACACTAGCTGTGTGATCTTGATTCAGTTTTACTAAAAAAATTGTGACAAGTGTGACAAAGCATGTGAGCTAAATCCATGCAAGATCAGAAAAGCAAAAACACAGAGAGAAATGTAATTGTGGAGATACTAACAGTTAACACCTTGAGGACTTCGGAGGAAAAAAGCTGATAAGGAAATATGTAATTCCCCATAAGGGGAAAAAAAAATTTAAAAAAAAAAAGAAGAAGAAAAAAAGAGAGAGAGACTAAAGAGATAGTAGGATGGCAGCTCCATAACATCAAGGATCAGCTCCTTCCAAGGAATAACAAAGACCAACCCTTCCTGCCTGATTGAGAGCTGAGTGTCCTGGTGTCTCTCCAGAGGTGTGAGTGTAAAGCCTAGCCTTCTGGCTTTTTAGACCTTGCTGTCTATTATCTGTATTAACCAGTAAGTTAAAAATCTACATGTGTTTCATGTACACTCTGTTGCAGAATCTCTGTGTATTCAGCAAATGTTGCCTCAACTACATGACCCAAAGAAAAAGGATTACCAAAAGGCTTCACTGCTGCAACTGCTCTATGCTTTGCAGGATCAGGACCCCTAGCCACAGCTTGTCTTTGTCTCACCTGCTTCCTAGTGAGCAGAAAATCTCTCTTCCCTTCCCCAGCTTTGATTGCTGTATTCTCTGTGTTCATAGCAGTGATAATGTATGGTATTATTACTGAAGTCTTTCTCTGCCTCTTGGAGTAAATACTCAAATATTTAGGTAGAAAGTTAGACTTCAAGCAGGAATCCAAATTTCTCATCTACTTCACTCTTTTTTTTTTTTGTTTGTTTGGTTTTTTTTTGCCTATGGATACTTCCTTTCTACATTCAAGAAGGGTCTACAGTCTCCATAATCCCACTCATCCTTAGGTACTTAAGGGGAAGAGAACAAACTGTGATACCTGGAGTTCTGAGTTTACCCATTTTTATTCCTAATGCCTAGAACAATTTCATAGAATCATATGGGGTTGGAAGGGACCTCTGAAGATCATCTAGTCCAAACCCCCCTACCTATAGCAGGTTGCACAGGAACTTGTTCAGGCAGGTTTTGAATGTCTCCAAAGAAGGAGACTCCACCACCTCTCTGGGCAGCCTGTTCCAGTGCCCTACCACTCTCACAGTAAAGAAGTTTCTCCTTACATTTAGGTGGAACTTCTTATACTCAAGTTTGTGCCCATTTCCTCTTGTCCTGTCACTGGGCATCACTGAAAAAAGACCGGCCCCATCCTCCTGGTACCCTTCCTTTAAGTATTTATAAGCATTGATTAGATCCCCCCTAAGTCTTCTCTTCTCAAGACTAAAAAGACCCAAGTCCCTCAGCCTCTCCTCATAGGAGAGGGGCTCCAGGCCCTTAATCATCTTTGTGGCCCTTTGCTGTACCCTCTCCAGCAGTTGCCTGTTCTTCTTGAACTGGGGGACCCAGAACTGGACACAGTACTCCAGATGGGGTCTCACCAGAGCAGAGTAAAGGGGCAGGATGACCTCCCTCGACCTGCTGGCCACGCTTTTCTTGATGCATCCCAGGACACCATTTGCCTTCTTGGCCACAAGGGCACATTGCTGGCTCATGGTCATCCTGTTGTCCACCAGGACTCCCAGGTCTTTCTCCTCAGAGCTGCTCTCCAGCAGGTCAGCCCCCAGCCTGTACTGGTGCAGGGGGTTATTTCTCCCCAGGTGCAGCACCTTACACTTGCCCTTGTTAAATTTCATTAGATTTCCCTCTGCCCATCTCTCCAGCCTGTCCAGGTCTCACTGTATAGTGGCACAGCCTTCTGGGGTGTGAGCCACCCCTCCTAGTTTTGTGTCATCAGCAAGCTTGCTGAGGGTACATTCCATCCCTTCATCCAGGTCATTGATGAATGTATTGAAGAGGACTGACCCCTGGGGGATAACCCTGGGTTATGTCAGCATTCTGTCACCCCATAACCCTGGGTATGTCAGCATTCTGCTAAAAGAGGTAGAACAGGAAAATACTGGGTTTTAATTCAAAACCTGATCCTATTGAACACATCACAGTAGATGACCACAGAATTTATTGGCAAGAAACTTGTTTGTTGGAGCTTAGTCTCTGATTAACAGCTCTCTTTGGCTCTGTTTGGCATTCATATAGGGTCATTCTGCTGAGATGAAAAGTGCATTTAAAGCTCTTTCTCATTCTTTTCTGAGCAAATCATGACCTAGATGCTAAGCCTATTACAGTCTAATAGAAATAGCTTGACAATCACCAAACTCATTTAACTGTGCACATTTTCTGTATATCTTTTCAGCTTTCTGAGATCTGTGTACAAGGCTCAAGGTAGCATGCTACATGAGAGGCCTGAGTATTTACAATAAGTTGATAGTATAAACTTATTGAATTTACACTTTTTGCCCTTCAAGAAATATGTTGTATAATCCCTATGTTGCTTTTTACTCAAGGGTCATAAACAGTTGCCATGAATCAAATTATGCAGCATATTTTTGATATAAAGATACCATATATGTACCATTTTATGGATGTGCATATAGCCACAAGAAAGTAATATGATTTCTGAAGTGACACAGAGCCAGGCAAGATTTCTCTGATCTAGTGTTATCTATGCATCAAGTCGAGCCAGATTGTTTCCATGACATTTATTGCTAAAAAGAAGAGACATTTGTTCAAAGAATGATACGTAACACCTATGTTTCACCTTACATTATTCCATGGTCCTACCTTAAACATTTATCTTAGGCTGAGATGCATCATTGTATGGATGAAGCCACTCCTTTCCATTTGCTACGCAAAGAGCTTTGATGACTAGTTTAGGCTTGACAACTTTTTGACAGCTAAGGTTAAACAGCTATATTATTATTACAACCAGGTGATATAGAGGTCACCTCTAGTGGTAAACAGAAGCTGGACTCATTCATTCTTTCTCTGTCTTGATTTACAAGATCTGGATTGGATATATTACAGTTCTGTGGTCCTTACTACCATTTACAATGTGTTGTATTCCTTGTTTTGGCAAAGATCACTATCAACAGTAACAGCAAAACCCAATAAAACACGCATCCCTGCAAATTGTTACAGGATTTCCTCATCAAAACTGGAAGTTACATTTGTTAGCATTACTTGAGCATTTGGTTCTTTTAGAGTAGAGAACTAAATGTAAGCAAGAGAGTTAAATGTAAACAATTTTCTTGAGTAACTCTTACAGTGTCCATATTGAATTTAAGCTACCTGGGCCTGGAGCAGTTACTCATGTAGAAACAAGAGTGAAAATATACAACAAAAACTTTCAGGATTTCTCTATCTGATTTTTGGGTTTGGGTTGGGTTTGGGTTTACTCGTCTTTTTTGATGACATAACACCATTTGTAGATGCCTGAAATGAACTGATTGTCCTTTAACATCTCACTGCTCCACAGAAGAAAAGAATGGGAATAATCATAAAAGTTTGGGGAAAAAACAACATTGGCTTTTTAAACTGTAGCACATTTTCATCTAGGCATCAGAGCCCAACATAGTGTAAGGACAAAGTCGCATCCATGTTTGATCTCTCTGGTGCCTCATTGTTCTTCAGGGGATTGATCACTAAGAAAATTATTCATAATTATAAACAGAGAATACAGACACAAATCAGAGATTGGATTCACAACATGAGAAGAAGTCCTATAGGGATCAAAAACTTGAAACAGAGTCTTCATGTCATTGCTGAAATTGAAGAGAAAGCTATTTCTGTGGCTTAGGAGTGGATCCTTGTATTATGAGTAACACTGTGACACTCAAGAAAATGAGATATTTATATATAGTGATCATAGTGCTCCTGCAGCTCACAAGAACAAGTCAAGAATGGTTTCTCTGTCTATTAGAAATAAGCTGGGATTTAAAAATTACTGGAGTGGTTTGGCCTCTCTGACACTGTGACCTGGAGAAGTTGAGAATAATTTTGGAAAAGTGCTTGCCAAAGCTTTAGCTTTGGGAAGCTCCAGGAATTACTTAGACAGTATGAAATAAACATAAACCAAGCTTTATTCAATGCCCCAAACAACCACCCATTTCTTACTTGCAACAACCCCCACCAAGCTAGTGGCTTGGGACAGAGTAGAAAAAAGAACTAGTGGCAGGTGGTTAATACCAACCTCTGCTTTGGTTGGTTTAGCCATACTGGTTTTACTCTAGTGATATTTCTAAATAGCAATCAAGATGTAACTCTGCAGTAGCTATTACTTTCAGGGAATATTAATTCTAATAACTTCAGTCATGGGACTGTGGTGTCCACTATTCTCTGCAAAGGAAATGGAGAAAAGCATCAGCTTCCCTTCTTATGTTTTTTTATTCCTAAATTTACCTAAAACAAAAAGGAGAAAGGTCACTAGAGACCTTTCTGACAAAGTGCTAGTAGCAGCAAAAGTAGTTTTTCTACTATATAAACATTTACATAAATGAAAATTTATTTTCAAAAGCATTTTGAAAAAAAATGTATATTTTGTTTCAAAATACATATATTTAGTATGTATGCAATTTTACTCTAATGTCCAGGCCTGTATCATACTCTCAAGGTTTGTGTTTCCCATTTATGAATTCTTTGTCATTTCCCTCTCAGACCCAAACAATCTATTTGTTTTACCAAAGGGACAGAGGAGGGGAGACAACTGTCCTCATCCACAGCTGAAGACTCTAGCCTTCCTCCCTTCCTCTGTCACTGTGAGGTGACAGACGTCATGAGAACACAGACTGTGCATCCTGTGAGTAATTTATACTAATGTCAAAATGTTTTGTAGTAACATTTGGTTAAGTTCCAGGAAAAGAACTTGCAGCCAAATTTTACACTATCCATTCAGTCTGAAAACAAAAAGGTAATGTACCTTTTTTTCCCACATCCTCTTAGACAATGCTGTCCAGGTGGTCAACCATATATATATATATATATATGGAGAATATTTAAGCATTAATATGCTACATGCTTCTGTGGATGAAAATTATGATAAATGAGAAAATTTTCAATCACATTTTTTCCACTATTACTGTGTGAACATTCTGTCGTTGAGAGTGTCAATGTGGTAGAGCAAAAACATCAAGTGCAGATAAATCTGGAGCCTCATGCTCCTCAAGTCACAGAGTGAGATAAAAATGATTCTATCTTAAATTTATCTTCTCTGTCTCATATCAGATCAAGAGTTCACTAGCAACACAATAGCAATGTCTAAGCATATTACATGATTAGGCTGAGTGTATAGTATAGAGGTGATATGTTTACAGAGGTTTTTGTGGAAGAGATTTTTCCTTATGGAATTTTTCTGTAAGCCTGTTAAATTAAACTTTTAGATTGGATATTAGGAAAAATTTCTTCACTGAGAGGATTTTCAAGCACTGGAAGGGGCTGCCCAGAGAAGTGGTTGAGTCACCATCCCTGGAGGTATTTAAGAGACGTGTAGATGTAGTGCTGAGGGACATGGTTTAGTGCTGGACTTGGCAGTGCTAGAATCATAGAATCATAGTTAACTTAATGGTAGGACTCAATGATTTTAAAGGTCTTTTCCAACCTGAAGTGTTCCATCTTTAGAGCAGAAATTCTAATTTTGTTTACGTGTTTACTTATTTATGTCGTGGTTTAGCCCCAGTCAGAACTAAGCCCCACACAGCCACTCACTCACTCCCCTTGGTGGGATGGGGGAGAGAATCAGAAGAGCAAAAGTAAGAAAGGCCAAGGGTTGATATAAAGATAGTAAAGGAAATTCTCTGCACAAAAGCGAAGTGAAATAAGGAATTAATTCACTACTATTCATCAGCAGACAGGTGTTCAGGACAGCAGGGTTCCATCTAACGTAACAGTTACTTGCGAAAAGAAATGTCATGATTCTAAATGTCCCCCCTTCCTCCTTCTTTCTCCAGGTTTAATTGCCGAGCATGAAGTCATACAGTATGGGACATCCCTTTGGTCAGTTGGGGTCAGCTGTCCTGGCTGTGTCCCCTCCCAGCTCCCTGTCTGCCCCCAGCCTAGTTGCTGGTGTAGGGGGGTGAGAAGCAGAAAAGGCCTTGACTATGTAAGCACTGCTCAGCAATAATGAAAACATCCCTGTGTTATCAACACTGTTTTCAGCACAAATCCAAACCATAGTCCCATAGTAGCTAATCTGAAGAAAATTATCTCAGCCAAAACCAGCACAATTTTTCCCCAGTGGTTTTCAGTGTTTGTTTATTTACAGGACACTGAATATTTTCTAGGATATTAAAGGTACATTTGCAGAGCATTCAAACTAACGGGCTTACTCTTCAGAGTGAGAAAGATAAAATCTGCAAGGTGTCTTCCAGGAACCTCAAAGTAACCCGTGGACTACCAAGATCCAAGAAATACAATTTGAAAACCAGTTCTCACACACAAGGGTAATGCTCACTTCAAATACCACTCCACTACAAATATGATATATTATAGCACATACCACGTACCCCTTGTGCTCAGGACTAATCTCATCTTTAGAGAAAGAAATTATATAAAGCATATACAGTACTTTTGATTCTTGAAATAGCTTAAAATCAGCATATTTTTGCTTTCTGTATAGATTAACTGTAAAAATATTTTACCAAAACTCTCTTCTTTATGGATTGGTATATTATTTATGCTAAAATGGGCCTTGAATCAGATCCCACTTAGTTGATGTCTGTTGCTAGTGACAGCCAGTCTGCACTCTTGTTTATGCAAGCAGAAGCTTGACTGTTCATAAAGGTATTTCAGATCATGGCAGTCAGCAAGGCTTATGAAAGTACTGTCTTGAGCATCTTACCTTGGTGTATTCATCTTTGATTGAACTTATTTCTCATTGCTATCTACATGTCAGGTTGTTACTAATTTAGTTCACATTGAACTCAATCAGATTCTCTGTTTTCTTCATAAATTTATATGTAACATAAATGAAATTTCCACCAACTTTCTTTGCTATGTCACTGCCAGCCTGAATATACACATTTTGATCTTGTATTGTTCACACACAAAATCAAATTTTTCTTCTACCCATAGCTTTGTCTAAGTAGTCATTTCCCTTTGTCACAAGGATCCCTTCTGCTCAGTACACAGTTTTCAAAACTGGCGTATTTAAAGTGACTGAATGTGGGTTATTGGTGTTTACAAGAACATACCAGGGCAATGAGGAACCCATGCTTTGTTTTGTTTGTACTTTACCCTAAACTTTTGGTACTCCTTCCTGACAGAACAAAGTTTCAGACTAGATTTACATGGAGTCAGACTCTGAAAGACAATTCTTTGTATGTTAACTTCTCACAAGTGAGATATATGAGGTTGTCTTTGACCCAAAGGAAATATCACAAGTGTGGAGTGCATTAAAATGGTAGCAACATTCAGGATGGGACTGTATTCACAGTAAAATTTTCTTGACTCTCTGCTTCTCGTTGCACCCCAGCTTCTCACCTTGAAATGGCCAGTAATTGATTCTGTGAATTATTTTTTTTTTGGTGGTCACACAAATGTCACACTTTTTTTGAAAGAGTGAAATTATACCTAATATTTTAAAATCTAGTTGTAGTGAAATAAATGGAGAGATTGTTTTCAAATTTCTGTACTGAAAATAAAAGACCTACACAGTCTTTTTTAGATATGTGAACTCTCTTTAGCACTCGGGTTGTATTCTTAGGCATTTGAATTGCCTGTAGTACAAAAAAAAGCCCATTGTAATATCTTTGTGTATATCAGTAACTATTCAGGGAATGTGAAATACAGGCAATGATGTATACAAAACTACTTGCTGATATAAAGAATATATGCTTTGTAGATGAGTAAACAGACTTGATTAACTGCTTCATTAGAGCACAAGAAAACACATTTACAGTTGAATGAGAAATTGCCATTATACTACAAAAATATTTTGGGTTCAGGTATATACAAATCTATCTCAGAAAATCAAACCTGGTGAATATAACTTGTTGGTTGGGTTGTTTTGGTTTTTTGCCTCACTGCCACATAATTGGCAAAATCTTGGTTGACATGGAAAAAGCCCGTTAGCTTAAATATTCCTAAAATTATTTGAAGATTTGCAACTGTGTGAATAGCACTTTCTAAAAGTACATGACAAATAGAATGAGGAATACATATATTCTTCACATTTCAAACAAAACCTGGGAGAAGGTATCAAATTTTCACTTAGTTTAAACTGTCTTTAACTTCTCACAATAACTTTTATCAAAATGAAGCAAAAAAATGTGGTTTTCTGAAAGCATTGAGTTTATCCTGAAATTTCTTGAATCAGTTGTGAAAATAAAAATGAAACACTTTTATGTGTGCTATTTTATTATTTCGTTTTTTTGTAATGAAGAGAAGACCCGGTAATTTGACCGGTAAATTCACTGCAAATGTTATTATAATTATTTAATGTATTCTTGCACGTCACTGATAACAGTAAGAAGCACATGCTAGGAGCTGAATCCTGAAAGATATCACTAGATAGACAGTAACTCCTCCAGTGAAGGCCCAGAATTAGCTATTTTCTGTTTTGCTGAACCTGTGAAGGCTGTTCTTATATCATTCTAATTTCTTCATACACGTGTACTTCAGTATCACGTCAAATGCCTTAGAGAAATCTCTACAGAAGAAATCAATTGTACTTGCTTTATCTACCAAGCATAGTACTGCAATTTTTTTTCTGTATTTTTTTCCAGATTGACATTAATTATATTGGTTCGTTCAACTTTTTAGTTGTTATGCATATCACCCATATCACTTTTTCCCAGGACTGACGTTATGATGATGAGCCTGTAACTGTGGAAAGTTGACCAATTTAGCCCCTTTAAAATAAATTGTGAAACATTAGCTTCTTCCAGAACATTGGAGCTTTTCCAGAATTTCAAGCCTAATTGAAAAATCAACATTAACAACCCAGATAGCTCCTTAGCCATATCCTTTAAACCTCTTAGTCATAAATTACATGACAATGCTTTTAAGTGTGTAGCTTTAGAAAAGCTAATCACCCTCTTCATTGCATTCATCAAATCTTCATGTGACATGACTCAGATACATGCTTATTCCCCAAATAGAATGAATATATTTATTGAACATCCAGTCATTTACTGATAATTCTATCATTTTTCTCCAAGAAACACACAATATCAAGATAAAGATCCTAACTATACCTTTTTCCTACTGAGACCTAGATAAAATTATCTTATTTTATTAGTGTTTTTAATAGACATAGATAGTCCTGTATTCCTTGGCATACGGTACCATTTTTTCATGACTCCTAGCTTAGGAGAAATATTTATTACCTCTTTTTTTGTTTATTTGTCACAGGTAACTGCTCTCTTTTACATTCTAAATCACAGTCATTTGTAACAAGTGTGGCTCTCTTTCACAAGAGTAACCATAGCTTTTCTGGTATCCACCAAAGTACTCTTGAACAGCTCCTCATTAGCTCTCATATTTTTCACACTTTTGTTTCTTTCTTCCAACTTTTGCCTTTAGAGCACAAATGTATTTAGCTTGCAATTTTTTTCAGGTCTTTGAAAAGTGCATTGCCCATATTTGTGAATCAAGACAATGAACTAGTATAATACATTAGGAAATGCTTAGAGTACATGTAAAGAAATATAAATATTTTACAGTAGAAGGTTTCAATATAATAAAGTCAAAGATTATTTTTTCTCTCTTTCTTTTCAAACAGCACAATTCCTGTATTATTACATGTGAAGAGAATAGTGACAGAGATATCAAGGGTAAAGGTATTTGATAGCTTTCCTGAGTGCATTTGTGAATACCACATCCAGGTTTTTAGCCATATTCAATAACACTGGCTTTGAACAACTGTTAGTATTAAGAATTTCTGCCTTGCTGCAACTCTTCATAAATAATCATATGCTTCTACCACATCCTGCCACACCAGAGAAGTAGGAAAAATGCACGTATATAAACACTTAGGAGCATAGTTCAATACAATAGGAACCAATCAGATCTTTCAAATCTTCTGTCGGTCTTGAACCTTACAACAAAGAAAAAATAACCAAATATTTTCTCAGATCGCTTATCTCTCTCTTTTTTTTTTTTTTTTTTTAGTAACTATACCCACAAAATATAAAACATCCTTATCTGGAGAAAGCTTGTATACCTGTTTTGTCTTTGCTGGGTAAGGTTTATACAGGCTGAGGTCCTGGCTCAACACCTTATCTGTTAAAAACATTTTTTTTTACTTCACATAACAACTTCCTGTATGTGCCAAATCTGTTTCAGACACACATATTTAAAAGTACTAGAATCAGCAGCATAACTACCTTCCTGTTTTAATCCTTGTTCACATGGTCAACATTACTATTTTGCTTTTGCACTTGGCCTCTTAATCCATTCCACTAATTAGTTTTTTTACCCTCTAAACCCCTATAGTATGTGCCTGCTGTGTGCATGCTTTGACTTTTAATCACCAAACTGTCCATTTTCCACACAGATGTTTACTATTATTATCTCCCCTTTTTATCTTGGCTTATATATTGACTTCTCATCACTGAATTTGTCCTATTAACCTTGTTCTACTTTTTTTAAAGCAAGCCCCACATGGTATTTTCTTTTTTTAGAAGTACATTAGATGACACAATGGTGTATGAAAGGTGTTGAATTCTTAGCCAGGTCATCTAAAGACATTTTTTTATCTACTGAGGTTCAAGAAAAGGCTATATCTAATGTCTTGAGTGAGGAGCAATAAAGTGTGGACAACTACTGACTCAAGCTGAGGATAAAATGATGCAATAGGTTCTCAGAAATCACACTTCCTCAGGAAGAATTATTGTTTTGTAGACTAGCCAAGAGCAAAAATTCCAGGAATGTTGCATTTCTCTTCAGGAGAACTCAGCATTTTGTAGAAACTCTATGTCTTACAGCCAGCCATGCCCACAAGCTACAGAAACATTAGTTTATTTATGCCAGTGCGTCTTCCCTCTTCTGTCCTCAGAGCACAGCTGTGATGAGGCTTACACAGCAACGTGGTGTGAGAGACATGTTCTCTCTTTCTTCTGGCTTTTATTCCTGCTATTTTTCTTATCATGTGAAACACCACATTGTAAATTCTTTCAACCATGCTAATATCCTTTTTGTTTGTACTGTGAAGCTCATTCGATACATCAGTGTTAGAAAAGCAGTTAAGGTTAGGTTAACATTATCTCAGGGTACGTTAGCTAGACATGACCCTCTGTCAGGACAAACTTTGTTCAGCTGAATCACGTCTACCCCACAGACAATATCACAGACAGTTTGTTTGCCCTCTCTTGCCTTGGAGGTAGCAAAAAATTTACAATGATTAAAAACTGCTATAAAGGCAGAAAAAGGAGGAATATAAACTGATCAGTCTTCTTACACTTGGTAACAGAAAATTTACAAAGTTATATGCAGAAAAGCTTTGTGGTGTTTTATCCAAAAACGTCTAGCGCCTAGACATTGTTTTTAAACAAAACATGGGGAGGTCAGGGAAGGCCTGCGGGCTGCGCTACTTGACAGGTTTATAACAAAAATAATAATAATAGAATATTAAAAAAAACCAAACCACAATCTAAATTCTGGATACTGTTTATTTCTCATATGGTACCTTCTGAAACATTACCCTCCATCAATTCCAGCAACACGTGTTCCAAACATGCTATCACTCCCCAATAAACTTAATAGCTCTTGTATCTGGACTTTCTTCATGATTAATAATGACCTGATGACCTAATCTCTATTTCATAGTAAAATCTAGAGTGACTCTGCATTTGTGGTTTCATTACACTTTTCTCATGTTTGTTGTACATTGTTTTCCCTATATGTTTGTACAAAATATGTTTGTCATTGTACACTTTACCAAATGCTATGTACTGAAGTCAGCAATCAACAAAGTTCAAATCATTCAATGGGATGAATTTATTTTATGGTAGCAAATGATCTTTTCATACTAAGGCCAAGTAGCATTTTCTGCTCTACTGGAGGTCAAATCTGCCTCTAGTAGACTAGACACTGAGCGTAGTTGTATCTGCCCAATAGGCAGATCCCAGGGAGACAGCCAAGGAAATCTTTTTCTAATGAAGATAAATCCAGTGTCAGGCAGGATTCTGCTAGAACAGAGATGGCCTGATTGACTCAATTATAAGGATGGAAGGTCTATAGGAAGGAGATATAGGTGAATTTACTTTTAGTTGAAAAAAGTTGGTAGCTTTACCACAAGTTATGATCCTATTTGAGGAAAGCAAAGCCTAAGGATTGACCTTTCTAAAGGACAGGGTCACAGATGTGTGATCTGTGGAAATCACCTGAAGAATTACCCAGCCTTCAGTCTGACCAACATGTGAAAATCACCTTTAAGCTAAACCAGAATAAGTTACATTAAAGTGCGTCTTATGTTTTCAAATAAAGGAATAGGCTTCCGAAAGTTTGCATATCAGCAAGTAAATTCACTTTCACCTTTACTTTAATGTTTGTCTACTGTTAAGAATGATTTGAGAAGAGGTGCCAAACAATAAGTATTCCAAGAGTGTGACAAAACTTTTTAAAGGTCATCCATTGCCAAGCAGTGACACCTCACAAATAAGACAAAGTCCTCAAAGGTTTTCAGAGTGCTTCTCTACTGAGCTGCAAGAGCACTCTTAAAGCCTCTTATTGCCAGAATACATTTGACTTCCAACAGACAATGAAGGAAGAGTCTCAGATCCACTGGAACTCTTAGGATTCATCCTAGCAGAAAGTGGGAAATCGGTTTGTGCTAGATTCTCAAGGGGATTTTAAGCTCAGCATTGTACTGTGCAACTTGAAGGCAGTTGGTCAAGGACACATTGTGAACCCAAGGCAGTATTTCTACTGAGACAGAAGAGGAATGAGAGACATCTAAGCTTGGGACCAAGAAACATTTGTATGGTAGGTTAGCAAAAGAAAAGCAAAAAACTCCAAACCATCCAGACAGGCATCCGCAATCCAGTGTTTCTTCCCTTTGTCATGCTTTGGGCTGGGCTGCCCACTAAAACGAATGACAGATGCTCTCTTTCACTTCTCTCCCCTTCAGAGAAGGGAGAGCATCTCCCTTCAGAGTAGTGAAAATGAGAGAGAGACTTCTGAGTTGAAAAAAAATTAAATTACTTTAATGAAATATTGCTAATAAAATAATAAAAAGACAATAAAATTAATGAGAAAATAATGAAATATATACAATATATATAAAATCATATCAAGCTCCCAGGATGTTGATCATGTCACCAGCAGGCACTGGAAAAGTCCCAGACTGGATTCAGGGACAGACAAGAGCTGAACTCAGGCTGTGGATTCAGGAACGCACAAATTGTGGTCAAAGGCAGACAAACAGACAGATTCCTCCTTGTATGCCAGCCATTGAAGAAAGAGGTTGACCTCTTTGATGCCTCAGCTTTTATACAAATGTATGATGCAAATGGGATGCAATACCTCTGTTGGTCAGTTTTGGGTCACCCGTCCTGTCTGCTCCTCCCTACAGGTGCAACCCCTTTACACTCTTCTGCTTCAGGTACTCCAATGTGGCACACAACAAAGTGAGCTGAGCCTGGTTATTATATCACTAAGTATAAGCAGGAGTGTCTCTGCATATAATTCCTTGGTATTCATTACAAACATCAGACCTTACCTGTTAGAAGTCAACACTGTCTGAAAAAATATGCTGTTAATTTCAGAGAGTGCAGTTACTTAGAGGAAACTTAACTGAAAAGTAAAATTACTGAAAATAAATTTGGTTCTTTTTTACCAGGACACCCTTTCAGACCTGCTACCTGACAAGCATGGAAGTATGAGAGCACTCTGCTTCATCTGAAAGGTCAGGTTTGATTGAGGCTTAGTAAGTTAACATTTCCCTGACAGAAAATAATACTAATACTAATTACCGTCATCATCATCATCTCCTTTTTTTCCTTCAACATTTTAAAATTCTGTACAAAAAAATTATTTTCTGTAGTACTAAGCCTCTTTCTGAAAATCCCTCTCTGTTATGTAGATATTCTATAGCATGGGATCAGTTATGGTTTAAAGTGCCTTGTTACCTGAGCAGACAGAAATTTGCTGACAATATGTGGGACTGCAGAACAGTGGACATTATATGAACTGTAAAAATTTGCTGGTAAATGCTTCTTGTTAAACTATTTAGATGTCCTGTGAAGATCTACTGCCGTAATTAGACAACAAACAAAACTTGTATTGACTTTATAAACTGTACTGAGTGTTCCTTTTAAAATTCTGTATTCAACAGAGTTCAGAAGTTAAATGTCACAGAATAAAGATGTTCTATTTTGGAGACTATCCACAAAGAAAGAGGTCTGAAATTTGGCAAATATCCATTTTTCACTGAGTTCTCAGCCAGAGAGAGATTAAAAATAATAGTGTAAGGGACTGACAACTAACCTTCTTGTAATCACTGAACAGTTCATTTCAGTTGTCTCATCTGTATTACTCCCACATCTCTTGATACTTTTCTACGGCAGTCTTATTTCTTTCTAATATAGGTAAGACTTTTATGGAGATATCAGTGTAAAAAGAGGTATTAAGAAGAAAATGGGTCTATTAATGAAGTAAGGGGAGACCATTACAGGGAATGCTTAAAATATTGAGTTTTATGTTTTATTTTATGGGAAAAAAAAAAAAAAGATATGGATATTGTAAAATGGGTTAGTGATGAAAAATATGGGGAAAACCTCACTGGAAAACAATCACTTTCTAAAGTCCTGGTAGACCAGGTGATCTGTATTTTTTTCAGGTAGGGGTTACATCTTAGAGCCCTTTAAAAGCAACAGAAAATTTGGCATTGACTGTGAGACCCTACAGATACTAGTTAACAGCAAATTATTTTTAATATACTGCAGAACATCTGGGGAAATATGACAATATAGTTGGAAAAATATTTATTTTCTAGTATAGTAAGGAGAGTATCCATGCTAAGAACTGTTAATAAACCTTATATATATTGTTAACAGAAACACAGCAATCTGTAAGAGTATAAAATGGCTATGTATCTTGAAATCAATTTTTAAAAAGATTAAATTTACATCACAGAATAAACAATACAATATTTCCATATTTAGGTTTTGCTTTTTAAAATATCATACAGAGCATAATATAGAAATAGCCACTGAGGTAGTTGACAGAATTAAACAAAGGTTTGAGTTGAGAATTATGTTTTCAAGATTAATATTCCTAAACTTTAGTGGAAAATTATCTCCTCATCACGTGATTTTATTTAAGCTTCCAAACCAGAACCAAATACCAGCACCTGATTTATTTTCCCGTACCCCACTGTGGTAAAATTAAATTCATTAGCAGATACTGTCTGCACCTCTTTCTTTCAAAGGTTGTTGCTATTATTTCATCATTTTAAAATGAAAAAGCATTCCAAAACTATGCTAGGAATTATTTTGAAAAAGATCAAAATTACATTTTTAAATAAGTTCCAAAGACTTCTTCTGTCCAAAACCAAAAAGTTTAAAAAATTGATTTTTTTTTTTTTTTTAAATTCAAAATTGCTAAAAAAAAATTACCGGCTTTGGGCATTTTATATAGCTGTTTACAACCCACTTTTACCACTACAGTACTAGAAGAATTAAAGATTTTTTTAACTCAGAACAGGCTTTGAGGACTAGTGAATTGATATGAAACTCCATATATTCCATGGCTGCTAAGATGCAACATAGAGTGACAGGCAATGATGCCTACATCTCTTGACTCACTAGTCAGATTAGCTGAGTACAGCAGTACAGTATCCTGATATACTTTAGCAGTACATCATTAGTGTTATTTATTTGTGCTACTTTAACACTCAGCACTGATAATGGATCAAAAAAGACAGCCCCTGTCTCAGAGAGCTCACAATCTAAATATAAGACCTGAAACAAAAGAGGAATGTAGACAGACAAGGAACAAAGAGAAAGCAATGAGACATGGCTGATCTTGGCATACCAGGAGACTTAAGTTTTTACTTTTTTTTTTGTTTTCAAAGAACTTTGTGGAGTAAGAAAGTGAAGGAGGAATTTGGAAAAGGATAAAAGAAACATTTTTCAGTTGTTTACAGAGGTATCCTCCCGACAGGCAAGAGGAGGAAAAACATAAAGGTGTTAGTATAAAAGTCAAAGGAGATGGCATCATAGATTTAGTAGGTGTAGAAATGACCTTTTGAAATACCAAGGTGTCAGCTGAATTATTTCATTTGAATCAACCAATTTAAAGGAGGAAAAACAGTACAGCATAAAGATTCCACAACTGTTTACTTAGAGTTACAGGTAGCTTTGGAATTGTTTCAAAGCTTGTTACATCCAAGGGTTTTAGGATTGCATTGGTTGTACAAATACTAAACCTATTTTAGGGTTCCATTCCACTTACTTATCCATCTTTAACTTTAGTTAATTGCCTACTTGTGCTAAAGTTAAGAGCATTATCTAAGTCTAATTGATAGCCATTGCTGTCAGATGAAGAGCAGTGTTAATGAAGTGGAGGGCAGTACTTCAGAACCAGTTATGTTCCCATTTGCACTACAAGCTGCTGTGCTATTCTCAGTAGATCTGTATGGGGTTTTTTGCATCACTTCAGGGTCCTTCAAATACAGGAGAGGTATATATATTCAAGAAAAAAAAAAAAAGAACAAAAGGTTAAGAGGAATGAATATGAGCTATAAGGACTTAAGCAATTGATGATGATACCTCAGTTTAATGCATTAAAATACTTCTGCTGAACCATAGTAACTCTGTGTGTCATGATCATAGCTCGTGAGCAGGCTTCCTTAGTGCTCTTTCATTTGAGAGCACTGCTGAGAACTGGAGAACAGACCTCTGTTCCCCTTCCTCCACTCAGTGATTAGCTCCATTCAGGCATTCCAGCATGTCTTTAAATCAATAGCCAAAGGTTCAGTGCGAGACTACAGGGAGACTGTAACCTGGAATCACACTATCAAAATCAGAGGATTTACTATTATACAAAAACTGTTGTTGGAAAATAAAGGAGCTATGAAAATGTAATTTAAGGAAAATATAAAATTTATCTGAAGCCTCCTAATTACTGACCTGTATCTCCTTTCTATTTTAAATGTGTGACTTTCGCTTCCACAACATTCTTCTTTGCTTCTTAAGATTTTATTAGCCCTAGGGATCAAGAATCAGATGGTTTACTTCACTTTGCTCTTAATATCAGGTTTTTTTGGATTTGTGATAAATACACATTCAGCTATATTTTGTTTTAATTCGCAATAAGCCTTCTGGGCTAAATTTGTAAAATGTTACATATTTTTGAGTTAAAAATTTCATTAAAATTATATCCATCAAACTTTTTAGCAAATTTTCTTATTGATTTTCTGAGTGGCTGTATATATCTAGCAGAACTTCTTTAATTTCACAGAAACATTAAAAGTGCCATACCGATGATATTACTCAAGTCCAATATTATATTTTCCACAGTAGCCCAAAACCACAATGGTAGTTGTGAAAGAAAACCCAAATGGAAAGCTATAGGATAAGAAAGGCAGTTAAAGTTCATGTGTCCTTACATTTCAATTCAATCTTACGTGTTTACAGATGTTTCTCTTTTTCTAGTGCCTCAGACAGTTCAATGACATTAAATGATCTCATTATGGACAATTTCATTATCTCAACAGAAAGTAGGTGAGTGGCTGGGAGAGACCTGGCACAAAGCCAAAACTTTTGTGTTGCTTCTTGACAATCATATTATTGAAATGAAGGTGAGTGAGAGGGCATTCTCACAAAGAAAAAATAAAGATACCTCCAATAACTAGCTAATGAATTTAAAGAAGTCAACTGGAGAGAAGAAACAAAAAAATAAAAATAAAAACCCACCAAAAATAAGCAGATATAATTATCTCAGTAAAAAGTGGAGAAAATAAATGGATTTTTAAGAACTGTGCTAGTGTAACTTAGTAGTATCTAAAGTGCGTCCACAGAGGTAGGTGACCATGTGACCTGCCTTCTCAATGCACGGAAGGCTGTGGACTTTGTCTACCTGGAATTTCGTAAGGCCTTTGACATTGTCCCCCACAGCATTCTCCTGAGGAAGGTGGCAAATCATGGCGTGGACAAGTGTACTCTTACCTGAGTAAAAAA
>VXAK01007442.1:4448-26805 GCA_013399435.1 Arenaria interpres
TTTTTTTTTAAACAAATGCAGTACTTTTGACTGCACCCTACAGAGTGCATCGTGGTCTCAAGTAGCTTCATAGAATGTTACTCTATTTGATTAAGAATAGTACTCTTCTAACAGCCTTGCATGAACAGGAAAAAAAGGGGAAATACACATTGACAAAAAAGGAAATATTTTTAGTATCTAATAATTTCACCCCAAAGAAGGTTAACCACCCATTAAGTACATAGATTACTTGACATTGGTTTTGCCTTTTAAAAGACAGCTTGTATTCTGAGTGTGGGTTGACAGCTGTAGAGGACAGTATCCTTCAAGAAAATAATTAAATAGCATGTTTCATAATCCTGCAGGCTGTGTCTTTTCCAGTCAACAACATACATCAAGCCACTCCTAAAGTTTATGCGTTAAACCAGTGGCTGCTCTTTTTTGAGAATGTAAATACCATTGTCATCACTTCCATGCCAGACGTTGCAAATCGCTTACCTGTTGTTAATAAACAGACGTGCAAAAGTGGTCAGAGTTAGGATAATGAAGCTTTGTTCAGTGAAGCCATCTGTCTGTATGAATATCTGAAGTGCAAGAAGTTTTGCTTAGATAACTTCAGTTCATCGCTTGAGCCATTTAAGAGGGTTTGCACAGGAGAAGTTTACTGCAGCTGTCTGATCTGGCTCACTGAGTCAGCTGAGCATCTTCTTGTGGGACCCTTGTTCTTCCACAGAAAGTATTTCTTCATCTCACTTTTTTCCACTCCAAGTGAAGGCTCTGCTGGGGCTTTATATCACTACCATAACTGAAGCGTGTTTCAACAATGCAAGCCATAAGCGAGCTTACGTCATGTAAATGGTTGAGGGCCATGAATTTCAGCCCAGGAAAGAGTGCTATAAAGCTATAAGAGCAGAAGATTTGGGTTGGGATTTCATTCTTAAATGCTGTCTCCTAAATCAATACAGATTCTGCAGATGTGTGGGGTACCAATAAATACCTTTGAAATCAATGGAGATGGAGAGAGAGTACCAAGTTACGTTTGTTTATATACTTAGATGTAGGACTTCATGTCCAGACTTGGAGTATGTAAATATTCACTTGTTTTTGAAGATACCAAAATATCACTTGCCTTTTTAAATGGATAAGAAACCTTTGATATGTATTTCTGCATGAAAAGTCATAATCTTCTGAGTTATTTGCTAGCTCTTACATATCTCAATGAAAATCATGTGACATGAGAAACTGTGTATCACATTTTACATGCACCCTGTATCTCATTAAATCTCTGTCCTAGCTTCAGTCTATTTCCCTTCCAGCGCAGAGGGGCTTGTGAGAGTGCATGTGCATAAAAAGATTGATCTGTGTGAGAACTATATTTGATAGCTGGAGGAACGAAAACAAATGTGTGGAACAAGGTAAAATTTAAAAAAAAAAAATTTATCTTCCAGACCATTGCCCTTATAGGCACTAGTAAATGTTCCACAGCAAATACAGTTATCTTATAAAGTGCTGTGCAAAACCAGGAATTCAGTTACATCACTGAAACATGCAGTAAAAGGCCCTGCTTCTTTCAGCTCAGTCTTGTCTTTGGAGACACTACTGTGCTATTCCTGCAGTAGCAGAGGGAAACAAGCCATTTTATTAAAAACAAACAAACAAAACCCCAAAACACCCTTTTTTTTTTTTTTTAAATACTTTCCATATTTTTTAAATGTTTATACCATGAGATTAAATTAATGGTGTGAATCAGCTTAATGGGATTTAGGATGAAATAACTATGCTTTTATTTTTCAAGTGTCCACCTGCTAGATATCCATAGAAACATATTTGGAATACATTGCCCTTGGAAAACTTATTAGAAACTGATAATCTGTGAAAGTTTGTACTCTTAAGCAGATAGAGTAAATGCAGTGGAACTGTTATAAAAGAGCGTCATCTGAAGATTTCTTTTTTATATGCTGTGAATGGTTTGACATTTGCCTGAAGAACTGGGGGTTTTGGCATACCAAATATTTCCTCAGTGGCATTGCATGTTAACATGAAAGTTATACCTGAACCATAGCCCGAGCAATTAATAATATGTATGATACATAATGAAGGAGCATCTCACAACTGAAAATATTTCTTAAGGGGAGAGGAGGCAGAGAGCAACTAAAATGTCAGGAGAAACCAAAGATCTTGGGACTATCGTTCATCCATCTGCATGGACTCAGAATGCAAGAGCCAGACCTGTCACAGAGCATTGAACCCTGAGGCAGCAGAAACCCCAGAAGGAGCTGCCCTCCTCGCTAATTAAACGGTTAGGCATTTAAACATTTTTTTCAAAGCTGTCATGGTTTTCTGCAGTGAGATGAGGTCCCTGCATCCAACTTGAGCTTTTTAGTCTCCTGCACCCACCCAAAGCCCTGTTTGAAGTCTGAGGCTGCTTTTAAAGAGCAGCCTATGGGGTGAAAGCCTGCCAGTACAAGCTTGCAAATATCAAGCATTTTAATGACAAAGCCCCCCTGTGGCCGTCTACGGGCTCTTCTGTAAGGGTAAGGTTTCATCTTGGGCTGTTAGTGCCCTGTATGTCATTGTGTGGAAAGCCTGGTGCCTGCCAGAGGAGAGCTGCTGTGCTAAGGCTGCTGAGTAATGCTTTCCAAAAGCTGTTCCCTCTTGCACAGGCAGCAGGGTGGATGTGCTTGGGAGTGCCAGATGGCCTGCGGGGATTCTGCGTAACCTGTGACCTGCCTCTGCCGCACCCGGGGGCTGTTTCAGCTGCTGGGAGTATGTAAGTGCACAGATAGGACTGAGACACCGTCCTCGCCTACCTTCCCCCAAGATTCTGTGTTTTTCTATTGAGCTTCCAAGGGAGCCCACAGCCCCGTCCCTTGCTGGATAATGATCCGATCTCATTTTGCTTACCAACAGCTCTGCTGCAGGAGTGTTAAATGCAGGTTAGACAAAATATGAGATCCTTCTAGTGACTCATTTAGTCCCTTTCTTCTTCCCAGCTGGTCTAAGTCATACACAGCTGTGAGAACATTAGCTCTGAAATTGTGAGCAGCAGACACTTTATATGCGGTGATGCATTCCTTTATATCTCATGGCCCACATGGTGATGGCTTCTAAATCCCTTATCATAACTGCCTCAGGCTGGAAACAATTTTTTTGTACCAGCTGATGTAAAGATGACATTTCTTGAGCTGAGGGAATTTAATGTGATTGTACTGTTCTCCAGGCCTCAAAAAGATTATGCTGTGACTTCCATTCATCACAAAAACGGGGCTTTTTAGTTGCTTTTTCTAATTCCCAGATAGGAATTATTTTTGGGGAATAGTGTTGTTCAGGAATAACTGGTGACAATTACACAAAGGTGTTTTATTGAGCTATTTTCTGTGCTGTTCTGCAAGGATGGGGAAACGAATACATATGCCTGCTGGTAAGATGTAATGCTGCAATGACTGTGCTTCGCCATTGTTGGTTGTTGAAAGATAAAGCACCTGGTAACTTTGCAAATATGTGCAAAACGTCCCTTCCTTAATTGATTCTTTTTTGCTATTTGTCTTGATTCGTTTTCTGTTCAGCAATGTTTGTTTTCATGTTATCAGTGGCTTTTTTTCAACTCCTGCACAGTGCAGGAGATGTGGTGGAGTCTCTACCCTGATCTAAGGTGTGCTCATCTCCATGGCTCTTTGTTCACTGAGCTGTGAAGGGGTTTGTGTGTGTTTAGGACAACTTGCATTTACTGAAGAAGGACAAGTCGAGCCCAAGGTGCTCGATCTGGAGGAAAGGGGAAAATCTTTGCTGTTCCTTTTGTTTCTGGGTGTGGAAAGTATAGCTAATTCCCACAGGGGATGGAAACTGAAATCATCTCTCTGAAAGTGTAGCAGATAGAATCTGTAATCATGACTCTGCAGCATTATGTGCATTTCATCTTCAGGGTGGTTTGGTGCCATGTGCTAGTAGAGATCCTTTGATAGACAAACTCACATCTTGTGCCAGGATGCAGCTCTTGGTTCTCATCTTGTAACTTGTGTCTCTCAGCACTGACAGAACTATTATATATACCCACCTATAGATGAAATGCACATTGCACAGGCAGTAAAAATGGATGAAGGCAAAGAATGCAATCTGCTTCTTTCACTAAGTGAGAAAATATTAATAAGCAAAAGCCAAAACCATTATTGTTTCTGTCTGTGGCCTCTACAAGATAGGAGATAATTGCATTGATGGAACCCACCATGTCTTTTGTGGTAGTAGTAAGGATCTTCTGGATCTGCAGTGATAAAATGAATGCTTGCTGCAAGGGGAGGAGGACTTTGTTTTTATTCCTGAGGAACCATCTGCTGGCTGAAAGTGTGGACAGAGATTTTTCTAGAAAGCAAGGGATGTGATGGGAGGGTTTTTGAGTCCAGCAGTTGTCTGGGGGAAGGGGACATTACAGAAAACTTACGTTTCCACTTAAAGTCCTAGTAGAGAGTTAGTATTGCATCCATGTATATTTGGTATCTCTTGTGCCCTGAACATCTTTTAATGACTATTTGACTTCTCTATGAGACGGTAAGAAGCGAAGAAGGACACAAGAGTTACAAGCTTAGCAGTTGTTGCTATCTTTTCTTCCTTTTTTTTTTTTTGGCATTTTGCCTGTTCGGGGGTTCTGGGTCACAAATATTGATTTCTTTTTTCCTTTTTTAATTGGGAGGTAGGGGAACTGCAGCACATGATTGTACTCTTTTATAAGAAGTAGGGGAAAGCTCTGTTGTTTTAAAATCTAATCTCAGCATTGAAAATGGATCTTTTTAGGAAAAAAAAAAAAAAAGGTCGTCGGCTTTGGGGCCAGTTTCTAGTGTGTCTTAAAGCTTTAGAAAAAGCAAAGCACATGGTTGCACAGCCTTTAGTAACTCTCTGTCCAAATTAATTCAGGTTTCATCCAGGCTAGGGCTTTTTCAAAGCTACCGAATTAACTTCGGTAGTCAGTGTGCAGCACTGGCAAAGAGAAGGTGACAGGGGATTTGACGCTTATTCATGGAAAAGCTTTCCTGCTTTCTCCCCTTCCCTCTAGGCTTTTTGTCTTCCATTCATTTTTCACTTAACATAGCAAAAATCATCAGAGGGCAAGGCTGGGTCTCCCCTTCTGAAAACAGAAAGTATTGCTCTTGCTTAAAAAGAGAATGTGTTGAAAGTTCACAGCCTCTCTAGCTGGTTAGTAATTGTGTATTTTGTTAGGATCTTTTCTTATTCTGTATGCCTCTTTTTTTATACTGCATTGTTCTGGTGCTGGTCAGTCATGTCCGCAAAGCTAGCATTCAACACTTTGCTGAAACTCATTAATGTCATGGTAGTCCTCTCCACTTCTAACTCTTACCTCATTGCTGCTTTGGTGTGCTGAGATTTCCCTATTTAGGAACAGAACTAATGTTTTGGTTTTGTATTTTTTTTTCCCCGATCACTTGTGCTCTTCCCTGTTGTCTCATCTCTTTCTATTTGATTGAATTATCATAGAATAGTTCGTGTTGGAAGAGACCTTTAAAGGTGATCTAGTCCAGCTCCCCTGCAACAAGTAGAGACATCTTCAACTAGATCAGGCTGCTCAGATTTCTATCCAGCCTGACCTTGAATGTTTCCAGGGAAAATTACATGAATTTTATTAAGAGTTTGAAATTAATCTTTTTTTTGTTAATCAATGATATTTGTGAATGCAGAGAGGATCCCATTTTGAGAACAGCGAATATCTGATATGACTGACATCAGTCACACTGGCTTTCTCTTGCCTGATTGCAGGCTGAATGGCTTTTTGACCTGGAAGCCTATACAATTTTTCTTGTAGATATTTATGCTAATGTACGTTTGCATTAATGAAGGGAAGGTTGATACAATGAGCTTTGGTGATTTACTTTTAATAGTTTTCCATTTCCTATGCAAAAATGCTTTGGTTGTGAGGTATTTCTACCTCACAGCTCCACTGTGTTTCAGAAGGAGTATTCAACCGCTGACCTCATCCTAGGATTTTCAGATAAGGTCCAAGACTGTCATCATGAAGATGCATTTTCAGGCACTATAGCTGCTGAGGGATTACCTTTGGGTACTCTGTCAAGCTAAAGGATAGTGGTTTCGTCATCCAATCCAGATAATGGAGAAAATGTGCACCAGAAGGTGTTAACATTATTTGCAGATGTTTAGTAAGAGCATAGTGTCAGTTGAGAGGCATTTTAGAAACCAGGGACTCAGTTTGAAAAATTGATAATAAGACATCTGCTTAAGCAGAAACCATTTCCCATAATGTCATGGGATTTTTCCTAGTCTTTTACTGAGAAAAAGGTTGAGTGCATCATGGCTGTAAACTCTTCAAAGAGCTTTTCTTTGCCCATCAGAATCACCTGTGCCTTGCCTGGCACTGCCCTGCTGCTGTTGTCTTTGTGAGCCAATTTCATGCGAATCTCAACCTATCTTAGTTGTGGAGATATGACTATGTGAGGGGAGGGATGTGGAAAGCTGTTTGTCGCCTCTGTGTCCATGGCATTAAGCTTTTGCTATCTTACCAGCTCCCCGTGGTGGCTGCATGTAGGTTAATATTTTTAGTGAGAAAAACCTTATGAACTTGGCAGAGGTGGATGTGTATTTTCATAGTTCTGCTGGTTTTGAGTGCAGCCCTGAAGACAAGGCTTGAAATCAGTTTGTGCATTTCTCAGAAACTTTGTCATCTCTCTTGAAGCAGGATTGCAATGGGTGTAGAGCAATCAAGGAAGGTGAGGATGGATGTCTGACATCATCTGCCTGCTGTCCAGCCATGCTGCTAAATCCTGTCCTGTGTTTGGACGATACTTTCCACAAAGTCCCCACTGGCCAATTATATACAAGCATCATGGTAATTAAACAAGTAGAAAATAAATAAAGTATCACCACCTGCATAGCACGAGTATGAAGATGTAGGATAGCTCTATCTGGCATGCAACTGGGACAGTCTTTCCCACTAGCATTTGGAAGTATTCATTACTTAATGTACTTGCTGCTGGGAATGTACTCTGCCAGTTTGGGAAGACACACAGGCCCCAGTTATTTAAAGTATGCTGGGGTCCAACCAGGGAGGATCTGTAGGCCCTGACCTTTCTCTCTTGCTCTGTTTGAATCAGAACAGGATTTGGCTCCTGACCTTATTTGACCCTGCAGCTACAGCAGGTCATATTGTGCCTTCGGGTGTTCCAGAGGAACTCCGTAAGCACACGGCTATTGACATCAGTATTTGGCCAGCATTCTCATTTTTCCAGGTGTGTCTTCCTGGTTACAAAGGTTGAATTTCAAGGTACATTCCCACATGATGACAATGCCATCTCTTCCAACTGTATCTCTTCTAAAAGGGTTTTTTTTTGTCCTGTTGTTTTTAATTGTTACGTATGCTTAATTCCTGCTCAGTCAGTAGTACACAGGATGATTCACATTCCCAAATTCACTGGACACTGAAAGTCTAAATCTGTTATCCTTTTGGAGAGGAGAATATATTATAAACTGTTGAATTTTATATCAGAGAACAGCGGTGAATAAAAATGATAGGAGTATTGTAAATTCCTTCTATATACTTCCTAACACTTGTGATCAGAGACCGTAATAAACAGTAAGAGATCAGACTCATTATTCTAATTGCTTTGCGATAAGAACACATTCTTCTTCTGGTATAAATAGCCATTGCTGCTATCACAGAAGTGTGGATTTGTGGCAGCTGAGAATGTGGCCTCAATCCAAACCCTGTGCTTTCTTACTGGGGCACACTTTTGGAAACTAATGGATTTTCTTGGATCAGAACTGGTTGTGACTTTGAAAGCTGCTGAATAGCTTTGGTTTCAGTGGAAGTCACTAGAAGTTGAATCCTTTGTGGGGTTCATGCTCATGGCAGTATTTAGGCTTGAGGCTTGTGCAGCAGGTCAACTGTACGAACAGAGCTTAGACAAATACATAGATCCTGAGATACATACTTTCCAAAGTCAGGGTCTAATTCATGCCTATCCTTTGAATCTAACTTGGGATCAAATATGAAGTAATGCAGAAAAAAATATCTAATTCTGACAATTCCCATTCAGTCAAAAAAAAAAAACCCAACTCAACTGTTTAATGACGTTGTGGGGCTTTGCTGTTATTGCAGGCACCAAAGGCAAGCAGGGTGCAGACTGAGTTATCAGAGTTAGTACCAAACTTGAAGGTATTTTATCAGATTATGAATGAGGTAAATGATAAACTAGGGTTGAGAAGCTGGCTTTATGTGGACTGCTTAATAAGAAGAATTCCCTGGTAGCTTACTCCTCATCTATCATAGTTAAGTTTTTTACTCTTAGAACAGATTATTTGTAATAGATGTTTCAGTGGAGGTAGGGGCAGAGGACCATTACTCTATTCCTTTTTTTAAAGAGAAATAAATAGCCCTGAAAGTAGATAGTAAATTTTTACATTATAGATTGGGTAATATAGTAAAATTAAACTGTGCAGTAAATGTAGGGACAAAATTGAGTAGTAAATTCTTACTACAAGATGCCTTCCTTCTTCCCATATAAATTACTTAATTTCCTGCATTCGACATGTCGGTTCCCTTCCCACATCCACCTTGTATTAAGAATCAAAGTGAAAACCTTCAGTTGCAGCAGTCTATCATTTTGTGTTTCCAGTGGAGATAATTTAAGTATAACACAGTGACATTGAATATTGATAGAAAGATGACAGGCCGTCATTAAAGTTTTGTGCTAGGTAAAATAAATGGCTGGAGGATTGAAGAGAAAATGACAAAAATATTGTTCAGTATTGTGTGGTATCTTGTTTTTTAATAACACTAATCAAATGTCCATTATTGGTTTTAAGCACTAGAAAAATTGTTCTTCCTCCTTGTTTTGAACAGGCCTTTTAGAAAAGAAAAAGAAGATATAAAATATGTACATTTCATGTAAAGTACAAGGTGTTAGTTCTGTCCTTAAGCTGCTGATATCAGGGTTTTTTTCCTATGGGCAGGGGAAAGATGTCATGATTTTTAGCAGATTGTTTTTAAATTTCAGTTTAGATTCTAATCCTTCTATATCCTGGATACTGCAGGTAATGCTTTAGTGTGAGGGGATATTTATTTTTACATTAATATTATTTTTCATTTGTTGTTATTAGGTTCTTATGAAAATTCTGAATGTCTTAATAGGAGAAGTTTTTTAAGAAAATTTTTATGAAGTCAGTTCAAGTTAGTAGCATTTGAAAGGTCTGAGAAAATTCGTTAGGAATCTTAGAATCCATCCATCATAATAGGATGTGTTTAACCATTTTTTCTTAATTATACAATTTACAGAATTGGTAGTGTAACCTTATTATGCATATGTACAAAATGCCCAAAACTGATTTAAGGCATTAATGTGAGAACGTAATGAATCTTCATGTGAGAAAAATTCTGATGCATTATATATAATTTAGATTTTCTTTGTGTGTGTGTGAGAGAGAGTGGAATTTATAGGAGGGGGTGCAACTTATATTTGGTTCATCACTTTGTTTACTTACAGTTATTGCTGTAAAACGTAGTGCTTCATTAAATCAAAATCTATGGAATAAGAGAGAAAAATGGAATTCTGGAAGGAGATCTGACACTCTGGTCCCACTTGTGATTGGTCCAGGGCAGTGATTTGCTTCCAGCCTTCCCTCCTAATGCTCAATTTGTCTTGCCTTCTGCTCTAATAGCTGTATTCTCAATAATGTATCTCAGCTGCTGATAGAAATCATTCAGCTACAAATCTGAAGTCAGAAACTGTCTACACTCACAGGTCTCCTTTGTTTACCCTGCTTTGACAATTTGGTACACACATTGGAAAACTCTGTCCCTCATTTTGTATATGGTACGTTGATTTTTCTTCAACGTCCCTACCACTATGTTAAAAGAAATGTATTTATACAGGTTAAAAAGGCTTATTTCATTCACATATGTATGCATTCACACACATACATTCACCTTCACATACTATGAAGTCCTACACATGAGGATAAAACAACACAAAATTGCTTGCAAACAGAACATATAATAAACATACCATGTAATTTCGATGTTCTCAGCTAGTTAATTCAATAGTGCAGCATATGCTTATTCTGTGCACGATCTTTCATAGGATCTCCATTCAAAGACGTGACTTGGAACTATCAGAAGTAATAAACTGGCAGTTTTACCTGCTAGATATCAGCACAGGGCAGAGGGGAGGACAGAAGCAAGGAAGGAAAGAGTTCCGTTTTCAACTGAAAAGAGTATAAAGACCTGTGGAAGTTGTCCCTGCAGAAACACACTGTCACTGGAGTGAAAGTTCAGAGGAGGGGCAAGGAGAGATGTGAAAGCAGCAAGGTCCATGCAGCAGGCAGCACCACTCTGAAGGACGTTGTGCAGCATTTGAGTAGTGGTGTTCTAGCCTGGCATTTTTCCTTCCAAATGGGTTTTGTTACAGAGTCAGCCCAGAGTAAAATATTTACATGTCGAAAGTGCAGGGATCTAGAATTTAGATGAGGATTGTGAGGACTGCATTCTTGGGCTCTTGTGGTTCTTGTATTCTCCAGTAGGTCAAGCACCACATTTAAAGAGGGTCAGCTACTTGTTGTTTTCTAGATACTGTTGTATGTTTTATAAGGGAGAAAGCAAAGTCAGAGAAACCAGTTGTGCGTAGATGTTCTAGCTGGTCTCCAATGTAGGTGTTAGAGCAGGTTGTCATCTGACAGGGGTGTGTGAAGTCTCCTGACCTTCTAGCAACAAGTCTTGTTTTCACATGGAGAAGTGCAATAATAGCGCTGAACAGCAAACAAGTGTTGTCAGTGAGCTTTGAAATAAGGGAGTAGAAAGAATGTCTCACACACTGGGGGACAACGACATGATGAGAACAACATGAAGTCAATTCATGAGATTTTTGCCTCCTGAGGAGATTGGAGAGAAAAGACACAATGCAAGGAATTGAATTGTGAAATTGAGGTTATATGAAGGGGTTTATAGGATTAGGGAGACTTGCAGGAAGAAAAAACCAAAAAGTTTTTATTTCAGATGTTCTAAAAGGTGATTGTCTAGTGTGCAATTAGAAGAAAAAAAAGTTTTGGTGCTCGAGCAGAGTCAGGGTTTTCTTTGCCCCTTTTCCTGCACCTTCTTTGTTCTGTCTTTTATGTTCATCAGCAGAGAGCTGTGATCTGATGAGCCCTAGCTGTACTTTTTTCCTTATCAGTCTGCCAGTGCACACCAGCCAGGCAGGGAAAACAGGGTTATGTGCCTCTCTCTCCTTAGTGACCCACTAATAAGAACATTGTAGTCCTTGGTTTGTTCAACAGATTGGTTGTAGGCGTCTTAAAATACAACAGCTAAGGTTAAGGATTAAGAATAGATCAGGCTGGAAACGTTTTTATGAAGGACAGGAGCAAAGCATATTCCTGAAGTAGTAAATACTTGTTAAATATAAGAAGGCCCATTAATGCATGACAGTGAATTAATACGATAAACCAAATCAGAGGGGTGGATTTCTGCTAACAGTAGAGCCGTATGATTTCCTGCCTTTCTCTAAGTATTATTACTCCATACTTTCTTTTGCTTGCCTCCTGTGTTCACTGTATGGCTGTTGCCTTAAGGCAACAAAGACATAACTAAATGTAGAGTCGGAAGAGCTAGTTCCTTCCCTGTGGTGCAAAATATAAATAGAAGTGACCAAAATATAGAAAAACTTTCCCTAGTTTGTACAACAAATCAACAAAGACCAGGCATATAGAGCAAAGTCTTTTGACTTGCATTGCCATTTTCTGCAAGCCTCAAAACTTTCCAATCATTTTAATTGTTGTAATGAAAATCCCTGTCGTTTCTGCCAGAATATTTTTGTTGCATTTCGTTTGCTTTCTTGCCAGAGAAAATTGCCTTTAGGGTCAGTGAACGCAGAGTTAATGTGTATGCCAGGTACTGGGAAAAGGTAAGTACATGCTTTCCTGTATATGCAACTTAGCGTGGCTCACCTATTAGAAGGAAGTTGTTGGAGTATTTTCTCTTAGTGATGGTTCATTGCCCCTCATAAGTTAGCTTTTGTTTATGCAGTTTCTAAATGGATGTCTTACTACTTTTAGCTTCAGTCTCACTCCCTCAGCTTTCAAGATGTGGCTTCTTACAGGGTTTTCCCTTAAAATAAGCAACAACTTCTATCAACGCACAGTGTTGACCTCGGGGTGTTATAAACCCTTCTTACCAATTCACTCACCAAGGGACATTCCTAAGAACTAGAGAAGATGAGATTTATCTCCCCCTGTTGATTACAATTTTCTTTTGAGGACATTTTGGGGGGAGTTTGTTTTGTTTAAGTAGGGTTTAATATAAAATCTTTTGGCTATTTTTACACAGACATGTTTTCATTTAGGCTATAATGTTCAGGAACTGAATGTGCCTTTTGAATGTCTATAGAGCGCTCAATAGGAAAGTGGTGTTCTCGTAGTTCCAGTTAGCACTATAAATAGCTTTAGAATAATGTTGTGCTGAGGGCCTCATAGACAGTCCCCAGTGATATCTCTAGGAATCTTGTAAAAAGGCAGAAAAGCAATTTTCTTTGGACTTCAAGGAATAGGGAGAGAATCCTTGCTGGATATGACTCTTGACATGAATTTCACCCAATGTTACATGTAGATTGAAGATATCCTCTAGTTTCTTTATACCCTCCGGTCTCCAATGTTGTTTCACAGAAAACTACTTGAGAGTTGGTAAAGGCATCTGCAATTACAATTTCAATTGCCACTTTATGAAGAGAACTCAAGGATAAACCTCTCTGTTCCACATTCATTTCCTCCTGTCCATAAATAGCTGTTTCTCTGACAGCTCTTTCATCATCATCAACTTGACCTAATCCAGAATTCTCCCTGCTGCGTCCTTTTTTTTGCTGTGGATGTCTCAGCCATTCTTCAAGTCAAGTTAGACCNTGGATTGAGTATTGCGTCTCATTTACTTCAATATCCATTTCCCTGGCCGTGACTTGACAAAAGCAGTCTTGCCCTACTCTCATCCATTCAAAATGCTTTTGCCACTGCAATGACTGTTCTTTCTCTTTCTTTTTGCTTTACTAATTTTTTTTTTTTTTTTTTTTTTTTAAAAAATTTTTATTCTGGGTTTNTCATTTGACTTTGATTTTGTCCACTGGTTCCCTCTGTCCTGTCACATAAAACATTGCTGACCTTCAATGTCAAGGCTGCTCACAATCATTTACTCAGTCTTTTTTTTTTTTTTTTTAATATCAAAAGACTGATTTCCATCCACAGCTGTTAAACCACATTGGTATCAATCGCTTAACCATTATTTTTTTATAGTAGCATCTTTTGCACTTTTAGTGTGGATTGAATATGAATAAACTAAACTCTGAAATTCAACTGAGCTTGATTTTACACCTGATGTGAAAGCTAAAGATTTTTGTGTGCTGGGTACAACATAATTTTAAATAATTATTTGATATGTGTTTCTGTGACAGCTCTTTGCAGCTTTCAAATAATTTTATCTTAAAATTGTGTTTGAAAAATGATTCTAAGCACTGAATTTCAAAATACAGAATAAAAGATGCAGAGTCCTTGGGCTTAAGTATGTTCAGAATATCCAAGTATATGTGCATTCACTGATTTCAGTTGAAAAGTTCAGTAGAACATCTTAGTATCTTAGTTCAAGTTCTATCAGAGTTTTACAGACACAATGATAAAAAAAAGTTGTGCTTAAAATAATAGCAAGCTATTGGCAGTATGCTCAATAACTGTTGATTACTAAAATGGGTCTAAAAGATGCAATCAAAAGCATGTTGACTGATGAGCTGAGTCATGGTCGAATAACAGCAGCCCAGGCACTGTTACGCTGTACTTTTATATATGCTATTTGTCTTCTCCACCATGAGTACTACATATATCACTATCTCTGCCCTAGTTTTGTCAATAGAGTGCGTCATTAAATTGAATAGCCAAAACAAGCTATCCACTGGAAATTATGATTTAGGTTTCTAGTGCGTTTTCTAAGCCATATATATAGCTGCAAAAAAACTTTTTAAAAAAGAGAGTAAATAGGCTTATGTGTGTCTGCGGGGAAATGTTTTGACTGTGTAACCATGATAATGTGACTGACAAGTAGAGAAACAGTGGGGAATATTTTATTTTTCTGGCTTGGTAAGTGAAATGCTACCTGGATGGAACACATAAGTGTAATCCAGTGAAGATTTTTCCCTTTCTAATTAGTGATACCCTGAGCTCCTTGTGGGAGACCAATTTGTGGACCTCGTGCTGAATACTGCCTTCACTAAACTTATATACTGACTCTAAGCACAGATTAAGTAGCTCAGCTTCTGGAGGTTAATTTTTCTCTCAGTCTCAATATATTGTTGTGGGAATTCTACAGCTTGGCATGTTACAGAGTTTGTAGTGTTAAAAACATACCTTTGTTAGATTAATGAATTCATTGTGAGCAGTGCAGCTCTTTTATCCTTCGTTTAGAATAAAAGATAAGCTGGTATTTATTTAGTCAGAAAAGTTAAATAGTTATTTTCCTCCTTTTAGTCACTTCTAATTGCTTACCATTATACAGAAAATGATATAATTTGAAGACCGCTATGAAAAAATATTGTAGTTATTAGATATTTGCATTCAAATCTGTCTTGGAAGTGTGTATTGCCATGGGAATCCGTGCTTCTGAGTCCTATCCCAGACTCTGCCACTGACCTGCTGTATTTTAGCAGGCAACCTGATCTTTTTGTTCCTTAAAGACAACATATATTAAATGGAGATGTGACCACATCTCTTATGAGTAATGTGATGTTAGTATTCAGTATATTGTTCTGAAAAACTATCTATGCCTAGAATTCCCATTTCCTTCAGGTGAAAATATCTATTGGATGTATCTATGTATCTACTGGATGCAGTATTGTAGCTGGACATCTCTGAGAGGTGATCAATGGATTAAAAGTATGAAGTTTGGTATTTCGAATTTCCTAATACTTTTGGGTTTTGGTTGGTGGGATAACAAAGCAGAAAAACCCAAACCACTTTAGTGAGAGGTAAGGACAACACTCAAAAGTATAAGACTGAAGGAAAGGAAAAGTGTATAGTTTAAACTAATTTAATTTGCCAGAGCTGAAGCAAGCACATTTCAGTCTAACAAGAAATTTAGTGTGCCTATTTTCCAAAAATTAAAGCTGATCTAGTGCAGTAAATAGTATGATTACTCATACATGATCTTCTACATGAAATTCAGGAAAACCACATGACTGCTTTTGGGATGATTAGGCCTGTATGTCCGATAGCATGAGGGAAGCTCTGATTGTTATCCCAAGACCCGTGAACTTGGGTCCTGTCAGGAGAAGGTCACATGCAGCCAGTGTACGCTGTACAGTTGGAAGCAACATCTTAGCACAAAGGCTTTTTATGCCATCAGCTTTGTAATAGGGCCATAATTTTACTGCTTTTGCGTTCGAACCAGCTTGTGTTATCTGAGTATTTGAGCTGCTGTTGTTTTTTCTTTGTTTTGATTTTCCTATCTAATAATAATCAGTCACCCCAGAAGTTACTTGAAATAGTAACTATTCTCCCTGAACTGTGGTTTTATTTTCTTTTGGTTTTTATTTCAGCTGCGGGAGCCAGCTGCTCCAAAGAGTGTGGGAAGCTGACTTGGAGGCCTGTCAGCTGTTGATCCGAGGGTTTCAACTGAAAGAAACCAGTTGCTGTCTTTTTGAGGAAGAGGAGAACCAAATGGAAGAGATGGAGATGACTGCTGATGGCCCATCTGATTCTGAGAAAAGAAAAGAAGGTCACTTTCCAAAAGGCACGGAGTGGGGCACTTTTCCCTGCCCCAAACACAGCGAGCTAAAAGAGGTATTGGAAATATTCTACAGCTGCATTTCAAGCAATACTGCTGGTTTTCCCTTTGAGAGGAGGAGTTGAATCTGGGTGACGGGTCAGCAGGGCAGGTTAAGTATGAACTGGGACATGAATAAAATAGCTTATTAGCTTCTCAGAAGCCCTTCAACCGTTTATCCTTTCACCATCAGTCTTTTTAAAATGTGGAAATTATTCAGGCAATGAATACAGAATGTACATCAGGATTTAAAGAAAAACATTTAAGTATTTAACATGAATGAGCTGTTTCTGATCTCGCTGATGAGTTTCACTCTGCGTTAGTTCTGCTGGCTTGTTAGCCTGGATCAATGTTAGCTAATATAGGGAGAAAGTAAGTTTTCCTCCCCTAGTGAAATGGTCAAAAGCTTCCTAGCTCATATGCTTCCAGCGTCCAACAAATATTGAAAGGAGGAAGCAGTCATGAGGCTTAAAGGGTTTGACAAATTTCTTTTTAAGTTTTTGTGTTCTGCTCTGTCCTTGCTTAAAAGTGTACAGCTACCTTATAATCCTTTAACTGCACTGCTAAAGTTTTATTACCTTGGAATTTGGTTACAAAAATTAAAAGTGTGCTTAATCACACCTGATTTTAAGAACCATTATGTTGAAAACTGATGCCTAATTTTGCATTTATACTGGCTGTGACTTAGTAGAAAGCAAACACTTCCCTTACTGTAAAATTTCCTCTTGTTAGTAAAGTTCTGCTTTTAATTTGGGCTTCAGTAGTACTAGTAGCCTTTTCCTAGGGAAAATGGTTTACGGACTGACTCCACAGAGAGAAGACTTGGAAATAGTCAGCTGTGGCTTCTGATTATTTATTTTTTTTTCCTTTTATCCCCTCCCATCATATTCCTGATGAGTCTGCTAAAGTAATATGAACAACTCTGTTGGTTATGGAAAACTGTGCTCCTCTTTCAAAAGATCAGCTGAGAAGCTCTGGAGGGTTTGGAGTTTTGTGACTGTTTCTGTAGCATTCTTGAGATTTGTGCTGTAGATGATCACCTATTTCACCCCTGCAAATCCAGATCGTTTCCCTGGAAATCAGGATTGCTATCCTAGAATGACATCTAGGCAAGTGACATGTGGTGACTTGTGGTTCTGGAGAGAGAGGGTGCAGGACTCAGAAGGACAAGTTGCCCTTACATATAATGGAAGAGAAAAGCATATTTGCAGTGCTTCCATTAAGCTCCTCCATTTGAACTTGCATTTTGATACTTTCCTCTCTGTCTCTATCAGCAATAGAGGGAATGTAGGGGACTATCCACCTAACTTCAGCTCTTCATGTAGGTGCTTAAACTTTGTGGTATAGATGCCTTTGCCAGGGATCTGGCCTATTTTGGTACCCTGAATAAACTAGGTTTTGAGAATGTGCCAAAATCAATTTAGAAACTGATGTGCAAATATAAATGTGAAAAAAGCCCATCAGTAATGGACCTCTGGAGATATTCCTACATCTGTTCTGGCAGCGCTCCTAGACTGACACACTTGAAAGAAAAAGAAGAACTAGTTTTGTTAATATGAGAATTCTAATTTGTTTTCTAACTTTTAGGAGTTGAGCAACACAGCAATGTTTCATCACAGCTTACTAAACTAGCCTTCCTCTGTTTCAGTTCTGCCTCCATTGAGGCAAAGTTATGCATCAGTGATGATTGCAACTGTAAAAATACCCCAGCATATAGACTGCATTCTAGGTTCTGGAATGAGGTTAGTCAGCTTGCTTTTATACTTTCAGGAGCTGGGATGTTTTCCTTGTTGTGGGGTATAGAGGTTTTACCCAAACGAGTACACTTTAGGTAATAAAGATGGTAGGATCTCAGTAGGAGTGACAGGTACTATCTAAACTTTTAAAGAAGAGCTATAGCATAACATTCCCTGACATCTAGTAATTCACCACAAGACAGAATATTAAAAACAAACAAAAACTCTCATACATTACTTACAAAAGATGCTAACTTCCAGTTTTTAACATGTTGAAGTACAGGAGAGAATATGTCTTCATTCGTAAGTGGACTGAGTTGAAAGACAAGCCAACTCTTTAGCATTAACTGCTCTTTTGTATGGTATTGTATTTTTTTGATTTAAAAATAATTTCGAGCTTGTGACAAAAAATTAAATAAAATGGTGGTGTGTCTTTTAGTCTCTAAATTTGGCCATTCATGTGACTTTCATGGCAAAACTTCTGTTGTCCATTAGTAGGGAACCCTTTTGTAGCCATTTATCACCAAGTGGGGATACCTAATAGAAATGCACCTATTTGTCAAAATACTAGGCTTGGTATAATTTAACAAGGCTGTGGTGTTCCTGTGAGAGGACTAGCTTGATACGGTTGACATGTTTCTAGAATGACTGTTCTCTTCAGCTGCATCACCTCTGTTCCCCATTGGGGAATTTCTAGAGAGCGCTGTTAGTCACTGAAGCAAAAGGAAAGTGGCATTCTTTGCATTGAGAGGTTACTGAATTACTAGCTTCAAAACAGTATAGCAAAGGATAATAATAGTATATGTGCATATATGCTTTGGAAGGTACCTTTCATTCCCAGGTGATTGATTGACTTTATGATGAAATGCTAGAAATGAAGCTCTCCAGTTATTTAGCATGCTGTATCTCGTGAACTATAACTGTAGATATTGGTTTTGCTGATGTATACATAAATACAGCTTTCTTACATATAACTGTATCTTACTGTATGGGTTTCATTAAAAAACAAAGAAACAAATAAGAAATAACAATAATAAGACAAGCAAAATAGACAAATGAAAGAAACCCTTCACTTAGATCTCAGATACTGATTTGCAGAGGGGCTGTTTTTAATGTTTAATTAAATAACCTCACTAGATCATAAAATATGACATGTTCTGGTATAAAATATGTAAGGTATAAATTCTTTGAAAGTTCAGATATTTTACTGTCATGTGTGAGTACAGGTTTATTAACTGCCAACAGTTACTTTATGGTCTTCATAACTGTGTTTTCTAAGACAGTATAGATTTTTTTCCCTCAGTTTGTTTATGTGGTAGACCGTGGCATTCCAAAATAATCTGGTAAATCAAGTTTCCTTTATAATACTGACAACCAGGGAAGACAATCTCATGCTTTGGCAGCTCAGCTTGTTGAAATATCATTGCTAATTTTTTGGGCAAAACTAAATAAAGTGAGACCAACAAAAATCACCCTGTGGAACACTCTTGAGTTACTTAAAAATTAAGATGTGCTCCTCTCAATTACAGATAATTCATTAGATTATATTATTTTTTAAAAATGCTGAAGCAAAGTTATAGACAATATTACTAGCCTCAGTCATGGGAAAGTTAGCTTGTTTTCTAATGTATTTGTGTCCTCAAACCAGGACAATTTGAGATAAGTCTTGAATTTTCATATAAGCATGTACTTTCCAGCTGGTAGCTATCTTGATGAAATTAGGGTTCCCCATCATTGCAGTTCTAGATTGTCTTTTCATGATCAATTGGGCTTGATTGTCTCCTAAGTCTCTGAGGAATTAAAGCCAGGCTCTAGTTTTCATCCCAGAAATGTTCCGTACTTTTAAACTGACTGCAAATTATTTTGCCCAGGTGACGTGTGACTGAGGTGGAAGTCACTATGATCATTACTACATAGTTCGATACGTATCTGGGTGATTTCTAAAATACACAGTAACATTTCATTTCTCTTCAGACATTAACACCTGCTTGCTCACTCCTTATGATATCTTGCTTTATTTTTTGCTTGTTAATAATGTATGTGTAAGCAAAACCTTTATATAACACCAGAAACACCAATTATAACTAAAATAGAGGTGTGTGTGCTGGGACCTCCCTAACACCAAGTATCTTGATGAACATGAGTATGTGTGCACCTGCAGGCTTGGGTTCCTGACCTATACTTTTTTCTTCTTCTTCTTCTGCTATCTGGCATGCTGTGCAGTGCTCCCTCTTAATCACTATGAAGGAAAGAAACACCTACTATATTTCAAGAAAATTGAGGTGATTAAAGTTACAAGGTAAAAACCAAAATTCAGTGGTGTTGCGTTTTGTAAGTCAGCGTTTTTGGTACTTATCCCACCGGGATTCTTTGTAGATAATTTCTTGCTTTTTCACCATAAATAAGGAGAGAGCAGGGGTAAGAGTAACCTCTGTGTACTTCAGTTTTGCTGTCTGGGATGATGTTTCAGGATCCTTTGTAGAGCACTCTGGTGTTGGAAAGATGTTTTATAAGTGCAAACCCTTCATTTGATTCACTTTTTAAAAGAAAATATTCTAAGTGATTCTAAGTGGACAATAATGAAAAAAATATTTAATGTGGTGTCTGTTATTTAAAAGAAGTCATCACAAGATATGACACAACATTTTTCAGCATTTAGCAATAGCAAGCACCAAGAAAGTCTCTGTCAGCAGACTCATTAACCGTACATTGACAGAGCCTGTGGTCCAGCAGGCAGATGTGCAATGTGTAAAGGAAAAAGACTTTAGAAAACTAAATAAACTGTGAATTCATTTGAGTTTTAATTAAATGTTTTATTTGTAGAGCTTCAAAAATAATTTGGAAACTTTAAATTTAATCTTTGTTTTAAATGTTAGCATTAAGCATCAGTGAAAGTCATTTGAGTATTTCTTTTATTAATCCAAGCTGAAAAGCATTTCTGTAGCAATAGGCTGCTGGCTTGTACACAATGGTCAGATCATCGTGGTTGTGCAGTAAGATGCCCCTTAGCTGTGTGTGACGCTGTCGTGTAGTATCTACTTGTAAAAATGCGAACTCTTTAGCTTGAGATTGTAGCATCTCAGTGAGCTTAATGCTTACATGTATTTTACAGTAAAAATATAATTGGAAATTTAATATTACAAGTAAAAGACATCTAAGCAACCTCTTTTCAGATAGATTACTAAAAATAGCACTCAATAATAATAATGATCTTATGGCAGAGTAATGATTTTGCACTTTATTATTTACATATTACCTGTGATATTAAATATTGCCCTACCAAAGCAATATTCCTATCTCAGTTTATTTAAAGATTATCAATACTGTTATGTGTGATAAGTATTAATGACTTTCCAATAATGTTAGCATCAAATTTCTTTGCTCTTCAGCCAATCAATGAAATGTGGACTAATTCTTATAGACTTAACAGATGAAGCAAGTTTTTAAAGAGGAACTGACTACAGTTACCACGTGTTAACAATACAGAACATCAGTGGGGTCTTTCGTTTCTTCTGCCCAAAATCACTTACAGTGTTTATGCCAAAGAAAATTTTCTGTAGACTCTTGAATGGTTTATAAATCTGTAAGAGCCTGATAGAAAAGTTTGTTTCAACCTATAGTTAGTCCTTCAGTTTTGTAAACAGTATTCCTTGAAGGTTTTAATTGGGAAGCTAAAGGCAGGGTTTAATAAAGTGTATTCAAATTTAGCTTTAAATATTGGGCAGCTGCCACTTCTCCATTATAAGTGCAATTGAAATGTTTCATGCTTGTGAAGCAAAGTGATGTAATTGTTCAGCTTATATAACTTTTTAATGTGCTATATGGTTTTTATAAGTTCCATTGAATACTTACTCTTTATATAGCATGTATCTACTGTATACTTAATAATTTATCTCTAACAGGTTATGGAAGACATTTCATTTGGAGCAGAGGGTCATTTATCTGAGGTAAGTGTTTTCTACGCAGTATAAAGTGGTGATATTGTATAGACTTCTCTGGGTCTCAATTAGAACTAATGACACTTGTTTTTATAGTATTACCTTTGGGTAAAAATTGCTGGAGAGTGTGTAAGCACTTAGAAAGCAGCACAGGCACAACTAGAGCAGGCCTGTTCTTTTTTTTCCACTGAAGATAATGGCAAAATTCCTGTGTATTTCAGGGACTTCATAGTTAAATCCTGTGCTAGGGCTTTTAATGCATACCAACAACAGGATTAATATGTTGGGAGAAAGTAGGACCAATAGTATTTAGCCAGCCTTACTGTAGCACTGTAATGATGCTTGGGAATGGAACAAAACCATGATGCTTTACTTGTTTCCTTGTGTACAATGAAAAATACCTTTGAGTTTATTTTTGAAGTATAAAAGCACACTGCAGCAGAATACAGGACTACGGGAATTTTGTCTGAATAAAAATACTGGGTGTTTGTCATTTTACACTTTTTTCATAAATTAAAAGATATCAGATGCTAGTCTATATGTTTAAGAAAGTATAGGATAATTGACTAACATGAGATACATTCCTTATAAGAGTAAGTGATGAGAAAAATCTACTTGCATACAAAGACCTGTCTACATACAAACTAAGAGTTTAGGTAGTTTAGGTAATAAGTAAGGAGAGTTATACTGGTTCAAAGAGTTGTACTTGATTCAGTCTGGTCCATTTTTATACTGGTATGCCTTGGATTGCAGCTTACATATTTAGGAAATTTAGTATCCAAGCAGAAAATTAATTACATGTGTAAGTAACCCCCAGTTCACCTTCCGTAAGAGCATACATGCTACCTGTCAAGTACAAGTAACGAGTGCTCAGCTGAGCAAATATTAAATAAATAAATAAA
>VXAK01007443.1:0-54612 GCA_013399435.1 Arenaria interpres
AAAAAAAACTTAATAAATAAACTGCATACATTTCCTTCCCTACCAAAGTAATTTAAGAAATCTTTAAGTGATAGTGCATAATAGAAAATTCAAATTGTAATTGTAAAAGTAATTATTTGTGTCATGCACACATTTATTTTTATTACAGTTCCAATTTAGTTCATATTTTTGTTACCACAATGTAAATTATAAACATGTTTGTAGCTGCCTTTATATCGTGTTATATATTTAAAGCATAAACTGTCACTGTCAGGATTACTAATCAGTCTGATGCACAGAAAATGCATTCTGGAACAAATTACATGAAGTTGCATGCTCTGGCTTTTGAGATAGTTGCATGAGTTTAATTGTAAAAGGTTTGCCTATTTCAGAGAGTCTTTGATAGACACAAATGAAAAGCTGAGGTGCTTCTGCTGAGCTAAGCTAGACTGTAATGTTGCAACTATCTTCCAGGTGCTAAACAGTGGCATGCTTCTCCTAAAAATTTGTCATTTACTCTTTCTGAAGCACACAATCTCTTGTGAGTGGAGAGAGCTGCAGTGCCCACCCTGCAGCCCCATGGGTCCAGCATGGCCTTCCCAGGTGATCCAGTTCCCTGCTCTTATTTCCCTAGCTCATCTAGCTTTATATACAGATGATGTTATTTCTCATCCCCATCATGCAAAGGCAAAAACATCCCGCTGGGCTGAGGAAAGGGAAGAGCAATTCTTGTTGGGCTTAATTCAAAGCTTTGATGTGGTGCCTCCATCTGAAAGAGAGGCCCTTGACATGCAACCCCTTGCAATAGGTTCCGTACAAATTGTTTGCAGATATAGACACCTCGTTCTTAAAAACAGCTGAACGGTGTCAAGTAGTCCCCATGGGTGTTACAAGAGCAGCCTGACATCAGACACTGCACCAAATAAATGAATCTTACTTTTGTATGCGCAGAGGACAGAATACCTCTTTAGATGAGTGGGACTAGTATTGAACTCTTTTTTAAAGTCCACCTCATTACGGCTGTAACCTCCCCCTTTCCTAACCCCATGCATGAACTAACCTCCTTACAATGTTCTCTTCAACAGTGGCATTTGAATGCTTCATTCATGGGCATTTGAAAGCATTTCATGTGAAAGCAGTTGGCTTTCAAAAAATGTAACCTGTTTCCAGGCAAAACCCCCTCATGCCATCATCAATACCAAACCATTTATCTGGAAATGCCCACACAGTCCTCCTCTTGGTCAGATGTCCCAGATTGCAGGAGCTGGTAGGATGCTCAATCATACATAGAGTTCTCAAGGACAGGGATCCAAGGGGTGAATGTTATGGACCTGCGCTATCCTTCTTTTTGGTGAGACGGCCTGGATAACAACAGCTGCAAAGCTAGAAAAGTGAGGGTAAATCTGCTCACTTAAACACCCAAAAACTTCTGAGACGGTGTTTCCCCAAAACTGGTAGATTAACGGAGGGAGATGACCATCAGCTGGATTATACAGTAACTGGAAGTTATAAAGAGACTTTGGAAGAAGAAGCCAGCTTGAAAAGGAGTGATAAAGCACCATGAAGCGCATTCAGGGCTGGGCACCCAGAAAGGACAGGGGGTTGCCTGCAGCCCTTGCAACTGCGATGTGAGGGCTTGTGTGCCCATGGATGCCATGTCTTCAGATAGGCATGGGAAAGTGTGAGGCATCTGCAAGTGCATATTAACATTTTGCAAGTGTCTAGTGTTGTGATGAGTCTCCTCTATTACTGGTATTGATCCTGAACAGATTGCCAGTTATTTATGTGCTGTTAATAAATCAATAAACTCTTTGATCTTGATTTGATTTAAACCACCTGAACTGAGGAAGTTTTCCTCTTAACAATTGTAAATTTCAGTGGCATGTTCTGGGTTTTGATAACTTTTGCTCCCATGTACAAGAGGCTTCTTTGTCTTTCCTGGAGCTCTGACCCCTTTCCCTCTATTTGTTAAAGATGTCAGAAAACTAGCTTCTAGACTCTAGTGGAGTCAGGAGGGTGGTGGGTTTTTTTCCTGATTTCCCCATACCATCACTTTGTAAGTGAATTAAATACAGAGAGAAGGAATGACCAAATAGCCTTCTTACTAAGATCATTTATATGGCTATATTTATAACTTATATTCATCAGATCCTGTAAGAAGGGAGTAAGATTTGAAAACATGCTGAGTACCGGAATGTGGAAAACAGAAAAAAAAATCCACTGATGAAAGCCCAGCAGTGAAGATTTCTACATGATCTTGTACCCTTCTCTGAGTACATTTAAGTTCACTTAGCACACTGAAGACATATTCCTGAGCCTTTAGTTCAGCTGTGACTTCTAGAGTGAAAAAAACAGAAAAAACTCTTTCTAGGGGAATTTATTTTTAAGTCTCAGGGTCTCTACTTTGTTTTAGAGATCAGTGAGAGGGTGCAGAAAGTCACTGCAGTTTTGCTTGTCTGTGATCTCTCGCTGAAGCAAGGACAATGAATGCCTTTTTCCAAGCAGGCTGGCTTGTCTGTTTTCTAAGCCATTTCTTTGAGCTGCCTTCCATTAAAAAGAAAAGAGCATTTTGCTGTATCAGATTTACTGGAAGATTCATATTAAGCCACAAAATAGTTTTTCTCCACGCTCCTGTGATCAAACTGTGTACAATAAGTGAAACTGGTCCCTGCATACAACAGCAGTGCAAGGCTTATTGCATCCCTCAAGTCCCAATTAAGCTTTCAGAAGAGCTCATTGGCATTATGAAGGCCAATTTGGCTATAGATGCATTGCAGTCAGTGTGATCCACTTGTCCTACATGGTGAGCTTTACCTAAGGTTTTTAAGCTTCCCTTTTCCTTCAAGCCAAAATCTTCAGAAACAGATTTGAGTTTTTTCTGGAATTTTACGTTTCTGAAGGAATAACTGTAATGCGCTACAGGACACTGAATAATCCATATTATTCCTGTTTAGTACTAAAATTTGTGTCCTGGCACCTAAAAAATCTGTGTCTCTCAACAACCACAAGCGTCCTATGTTCAAGGGAGGGAGGATTTTCATGCTATTTATGCATGCTCTGATGTTAAGGGGTGTTGTTTTCCTCTATACTAAGCAGTGATAAAAGTAGCTGGTGTCTTTAGAGGTGACAGATGCCAATACTTCAAAGCTCAAGAAAAAAAATAAATTAATCATCTACCATGTTTAGAGCATTGTGCAAGTCATCCTGCTTTGAAGCACCGTGACTGAGAGATGCAGATCCACCCTTTCTAGTCCTGGTTGGTGGGTGATGATGAAAATTGACCAACTGAACAGTTTTCAAGAGGCATAGCAGGAAATGTATTTGTGTTCCTTTCAGTTGCTAAAGACAAGGTTGTAGTGATAAAGGGAAAATAATGGAAGCAAAGTAAAAGGTAAGAAGAGCTGATGCTACTCCTTTTTCTGACCTTTCTTCATGGCTAGATATTGTGAGATAAATCAGTTGCAGTGGATGAGGGCAGCCCCCTGTGGCCGCAGCCTGAGGGTACAGAGCACTCTATGGCAGAGAACTCTGGGGCACTTCTGACCAAATCAACCTACTGTTGGTCCCCCAAACACAGTGTGTGATGCTTTTGATCGGGCCAGCACAGTACTTCTGGGGACCATTTTGTGAACCAGAATCAGAGGGTTTGTCTGTGTTAAGAAAAACGTGGTTTTGTGAATTTGGGTCTTTATCTACACACACCTAATCAAAGTGTACCATATAACTGAAAGGATCCCACTTATTTCGGAAATGTTATAGTGATATATATACTCCTCAAACGTCCTCTTCTATTAATCCTGAGGCATTACCCTGTATCTCCAATGCTGAACAACATTTTTGTAGGTATTTCTTTGTTGGATTTATATAGTTGCATGACAGAGCAAGAGCTGACAGGGTCTTAATTTTACATTAAGAAAATTAATTTAAAATAAAGTTTGTCTATTCTTAAATGTGTACACCAAACCAATAGAAAGAATTACAAAACTGTATCTGACTCTGAATTGTCATTGGTTGGGCTTCCTCTCCTATAAAGCAGGGCCTCAGCTTTTTTTGCATGTACCTTTCTGGTCAGATATGATTCAGTAAAAAGCAGGGATATAGGGCATGAGCTACCAGTACAATAAATGTTACACATATGTTTACATCCCATGTTTCCCATGATGAAACATGTCATTTCTTCATTTTGTTGCAAAACACAGTAAACTTTCTTTTCTTCTATTGTTCATTTTTATTTCTAAAGAGTCTGAGGAAAGGTATGTTACATTTTCTGATGGCAGTAAAATTGAGTCAAATACTTGATTTCAATATTTATTTCCTACTGTATATTAAGAATTAAGTACAGAGCTGATTGTAGCAGTTTTATTTGTCAGAGCAAGATCTTTAAAGACATACCTCACAGTGTGATTCATTTCTATTAAATTAGTTATTTGTCCTCCACAGTGTAATCTTTTCAGGGAGATATCTAACATAGTTTGAATGCAAATTCAACCCTAGGGAAATAAAACACATAGGAGAACCAATGCAATCATATTCCATTTCCATTAGTTCTTTCATCTGTTAACCTCAAATTTGTTTTAGTCCATATCAGATAAAAATGCTGTCATTCTTACACTTTATTATGTCATTCAATATGTTTCTTTCCTGGAACTGAATTATGTTTGTTGCTGGAAAACATCATAACTTCAGAGAAAGTTTGGGAAAAATCTTCTCTAATAATGTCCTGTATTTATATTTTGTGTCCGTGGACGGCATGCCAGAGCCAGCTTATGTTCATGTGTTCTTTAGAAGAAAACAAGTATTGAGAATATCATCACTGATTTATAGGTTAAGCCTAAATGATTTCCAGGCAATGATGTCCTAAAGTTATGAGAGCTGCTATTCACGCTACATGACAAAACGAAAGGGGTGTAAGGAAGGAGACTGAAGAAAGATGCTGCTGCTTTAGGCATTATTGTGTTTGCTAATTTAAATCCCAAATCAGGAAAACACTGAAGACTATGCTTTTTATCAATCCCACTATTTAAGTACAAACCAAAGTGCTTGGGTGAAGTCATCCTGGGTCTGTTGGACTAGCCTCCTTGCAGTTTTGGCCTGGGAAATGTGGTGTAATCCACAGTATTTCATCTATGTGTGCAAATTTAGCAGGTAAATTGCAGCCTACAAATTAGGAGTTAATTCAGTATTCCTCTATCTCCTTTAAACGCATTAATCTACAATGTGAGAAGAACACAAACACCCATCAGTTCAGCATGACAAACCATTAGAGGCACCAAGAAGACAATGTATTATTTGACTTCCTCTGCTATTAATTTCAACTTTTTATTTTGGCACTTAGTCACTTACTAACAAATAATAGCCAATTCGGTTATATTTCATTATATCATCCTATTTTTTATAGTCAAGAACAGGCAGCTGAATGAAAACCTGTCAGTGAAGGCCTGTATTACACAGACTATTTCCATGTCAAAAGCTTGTTTTCCTTGACCAATGTTTAATATTGCACTGTAGTAGCAGTAATAACCACTTGCTGTGGCAGTTTTCCATGTCATTGACATGAAAATTGAGAAGTATTAATCCCTTTTTATTCCACATGTAATTGTTGCAGGCAGGCGTCCTTCCCTTCTGTCTCCTAAATTTTAATAAGTGTTATACCATGTGTAATTAAATACATGCAGAAGGCAACTCTCTTTGAGACTTTTGAGACTTGTTTACTTAATTTTAAGATGTTTTATGATGGAATAAAAATTTACAGTACTCCTGCCTACAAAAATGTAATCTGTTGTAAAATATCTCTCTAATTGAATTTGCAGCTCCCAATGACTTGCAGAGTATTACATGCCACACTCAGAGTGCCACTAGTGATAATACGCATCCAGGATGAACCTTTATGCTACTCCTTGTAGTGGTCACTCATCTAACATATATTTGGGACATGTTTTACTACTGGCATATCTCACTCAACCATCTTTGTTCCGGTTATGGCCAGTAAAATACTGCAGTTACTTTTTTTTCTTCTTCTAACTTCTCCTCAGATACCCTTGGGAGCGTGAATTTGCATTCAGGCCTAACATGATGCAAAATAAGATAAAAATAAAACCTCTCTCCTACTCATCATGTTAGTCATCTTTGATTTAAAGAAAGCTCAAAGTAGGTAGGAACTTAATTGATGCTCGGCAAATCCTTGAGCACTCAGAACATACAGAAGGGACACCCTACTTAACTAAAATAATCATTTGCCTCAAAGTGCGGGGACAAACAGACCCATAAGGAACTGTGTCCATACTGAAAGAGACAAGGTTATGGGGTGGGAGTAACTGTGAGAGTGTTTAATGCTTGTCGATTATTTTTCCATTGACCTGAAGTGGACCAATTCCTTTCCTGGTCCTTGCTGTTTGGTGCTGAGTAAACAAGAAAATCAGGAGGTTTTGCACCTGAAACCTCAAAAATTCATCATGGGACTGATTTGTGGTACTTTGACGTTGCCCTTCTTTTAGGACTATGTACAACTGCACTATCCCAGACGCACCACTAGGAAGAAGTGTCTCTGCAGTGAATGCCGGCTTTACAGAGAGACCACACAATGTCCTTTAATGATGCAACAGCAAACTAAACCTTGCTCAGTCGGCCAGCCCTGCAGGGCTGTGCATAACTTCTCTTTAAAATCAGCTGCAGTCTTCTAATTAGTTTAGCAGCTTAGGTCAGGGTCTTCTCACTCCAATCAAAGGCACAGCTGAGCAGGGACTCTGTCTCATCTCGATCTCGCTTCTGCCTCTTTAAGGACTTGAGTGCTGGTTGAGATGCTGGGAAATCAAAACGAGCTGCAATACTTAATGTCCTAATTCCAGCCAGCAGATGACGGCAGGTCTTTACTTTTTTCCTCTGTGCTTCAGAAAATTTGGTATTGAAAGGATCCATCTTGTCCAGCCTGATTCAGCAGCTATGAACTTTGTGAGTGCTATTTTTCCTCAGAAAACCCCTGAGCATGTTCTCAATACTATACTGAAATACAGTAAAACAAATCACAAATCATGCATCCTCAGGTAGTTCTCCAGCAACAGACTAAGTTCAATACATTCTTTTAAAAAGTTTATTCTTGATTTTATCTCTGTTATAGGTTGGGGTTTTTTTGGCTTAAGACACATCAATCAACTTACCTACATCTTCATTCTACCCATTAAATATCTCTTCAGCCCATGGGTGAACTCGACACACACACCTACTGCTCCAAACTGTTGCAGACGAGGAGAGTGAGTGACCAACAGAGTTATCGCTGCACACCTGCCACAGCCTTAAACAGCTTTGCTGCGCTGGCTGCTGGGCACTGTCACAACCAAGATGCTAGTTTAGATGGACCCTTGGGCAGACCTGCAGTACAGGCATTCTCAGGACTTCATGCTGCTAGCAAAGATTTCATAAAGGCTATCCCACATTTCCATTTCCTTAGTTTGCTTTCTTAGGAGATGAGAGGTTTGTGGGGAATTTTCAAAGTATTTCTGTAGGCTTTCTAGACTAATGTGTTTCAGGATGCTTTTAGGGACATGGCTTGGAAAGGATGGCTGTTGGTGAGTGAGTCAGGTGTTAATGAATGCTTTGAAACCTGCAGGGTTTTTGTTAGTAGGTTAATACCACTAAAGAATGATGAACATTTTAAAATTAAAGTCCGAAAATAGAGTTCTAATTAGACCATCCAAAAGTGTGGCTTGAAGTGAACAGGAAAAGCACTTTCAGACTCCCCTGACTACAATGAGGAGCATGATGTTTGGGACTTCTTGCACTTCTGCAAAATCAGACCATTCATTTTGTTTTCTATTGGTAAAAGATGCCATTAAAAAGGAGATGAAAAAAGTGTTCTCTATAATAATAGGAAGCATAACAAAATTAAATGGTGGCAAAGGAGGTTCATGCATTCAGAAGAAGGAAAAAATGGTAAGACTAGGGAAAAAGCAGAGTAGGTTTCCTAGGGAGGTTGTAGAGTCTCCATCCTTAGAGATACTTAAGAACAAAACAGCATCAGGTCTCTCAACGATGACTTAAATTTTGTTGATCTTGCCATGCAGAAGGGAAGGTCTGCGGAGATGTCCACAACCCCTCAGAACATTATGCATCTGATTTGGGTGCTAAATATAGCTCTGCGTTTATGTATATTAAAACAAAATAGAAGCTAAAAACTTTTACACAAATTACTAAATTTTGTGCCATTATCCCAATGTTGGTCTGACCAAATCAGACTATTGAGCTTGCAATATTGGTAAGATGGTTTTCTTCATAAACTACTCTACGGTTGGTTTTTTTTGTTCCGTTTGGGTTTTTGTTGGGTTTTATTATTATTTTTATTTAAAGGAAACAGTGAAACAAGCTTCTTTAAATTTACTCCAAAGCAAATCACTGGAATGCTATTTCTATATGTGTATAGTGCATCTTCAAATACAAGTCCTGCAATGAAAAAAGTTGCAGATATAATAAGTACAATAAAGCTCTCAATTTAAAAGTCATAGCTTTTTGCATCATTTGATTGTTTGGGGTAAATGAAAAAAAAATATGAAATCCTGTAATGAAGAGATTTTTTTAACATGCTAAATGGCAAATTCCAGTGAAACGACTGCCAATTTAATAGGAGAATTAAACCAGTGGCCTGATAGCTCTGTAAATTATTTGCAATTCAGGCAAGCATGAAATTTAGTCATGCACTGTGCTTGGTCACCAACATATTGCTGTGCTGACATTTGAACATGACTGCATTTCTTTCCTCTCTCCATTGCATATTGGAAGTTTGGAAATAAAAGCATAGAGTTACTCTGAGGCAGGTCTAGCAGTAGAGCGGTTTCACCGTTCTTACTGACGCTGCCTCTGTCTGCAGTAGCCTGTTTAAATGCTGCCTGTCAGTGCCCCTGGGACCAAAACCCCATCCTTCTGAATTATCCAGCCTTTGGAAAAGCTTTTGACTACTCAAAAGATGCCTCAGTTTTCAGGGGAGGCTCGAGACTTTGGGAGCACCCTGTCTTCAGAGTGTTCTTTAGACTGTCTCTAGAAACCTTCTGGAAGACCCATATGATGTGATTCCAGAGGTTTTCCACTCACATCATTTTATGTGGCCTATAAACTTGTTGGGGCAGATAACTTAACTCAACATGGCCCAGGTGAATGCTAATGGGGATTTGCCAGGATACTTTGCCAAACTCCGTGAAGTAAGACATGTCACCTTATGTGCAGAGTGGATGCAGTCTGGCATTTTTGGCACCCAACATGGATGCAGCTAAGAATGTCCTTACTGGGATGGCCTTCAGATGCAGCCTGACAGAGCAACAACAGTGTGACAACTGAAAAGCTGTCCTACAAGCTGTCTCTGTTTCCCAAAACAAGAATAAATACTTTGAATTACATATAGTAAACAGCAAACCAGTTTCTATGTCACTATGAAAGTGGATCCATGCTTCAAACACCTTCCCGAGAGCCACTTCCAATCACATCAGTACAAGTATGGTTTGAATCAGCACAAGAACTGAACAACGCTGTCAGATGTATTGGCTGATCCATTATTGATCCATACAATCACTATGCCCTGGCAGGGGCTGCAAGAGGACATGACATGACCACAGCACTTCCATCATGACCACATGACACAAGACAATGTGACAAGTGTCCAAAATACCTTCACCCTGTTCTGATAAGTCTACTGGTACCTCTATGACTTCACGTCTGAGTTTTACAGCACTCCTCACCCGTTGCTGTGAACAGCATAATCCCTGTAAGAACTTAAAGTATTCCTCCTTGCTTAAACTTTTGATAGCAACACCAGGAGGTGAGGCATGTCATGGCACACAAATACAGTAGAGATCATCTCAGAAGGGGTAAACCTAGTACCTGGGAAATGAATACAGAGCCAAGATTGCACATTTAGGTGCTTAATTCATGTAGCTTGATTTTCCTTTTAGGAAGCAACCTTAGTTGAGGGAAAGAATAGATGGTGATGGCAATAGCAGCTGTGTCTTTCAGAGAAGCAGCTCAAAAGAGGTCCTTGACAGAGGGGGGCAGGACAATTACTTATAATGTCTTTTAAACATGGCATACCCACTGCTAGTGGTCCTGGTCCATTAACTTTGTTTTTTCCTTTCTTACTCTGTCTTGCCTTTAGTGGGTGAGGTCTTTATGCAATAAGCACTCTGAAAGTAGAGTGCTTTTCCTATTAAAGTGAAAAAAAACCCACCAGATGCCTTGAAAGCTTAGATGTTTAAACTGAATGCATAGAATGTGGTCATCTAAAAAAGCCCAAATCCATGGAATCTTTCTAGCACGTGATATTTAACATACCAGTTTACCAAGAAGATGTAGAATAGAATACCAAAGGGTTAATTTTTTATAACTATATATTTAAAAGACCTTTAAAATGTAAACTAATTTAAATTGCAGAAAGGCTATTAAAATTGTTTATTTTACATACAATACTGATATCCTCTGTAGTAAGAACATGGAAATGTGCAATGAATTATGTTTCTTGCTACTGGTGCTGTACAGTTTTACCATTGCTATAATCTTTATTAATCTCGAGCATCTAGCAAAAGCTTTCTCAAGATAAAAATTAGACTTTTTTTCTTCTCCTTGACTAATGTAAGGCAAATTTTAGATTAAAATGAAAAGGCAATATTGAAATCTAAAGTTAAAGTTTCTACTTATAGAGCCGTCTCTTCTTTCTGTGAGCGTATGTTCATCTCTGATATTCTGGGAAATAAGTGAACCTCTTTATTAAAAAATCCCAAACCAATATAAAAAATAAAACACCTTCTCCTATCTCTCTTTCTTCCTATATCAGCTCTTCATGGCTCATAGGATACAATGATCTTGTTTGAGATGGATTTTGGAGAACTTAGATATAGTGCTATTATTGCAATACAAAAAAAGCTGAATTATTTGCCAGAGTGGGTGGAAATCATCAGCTTTAAGAGCTGATCATAGAATTGCATGTGTCCTTCGGGAACATCCTGAAGTGTCACGTTTGAATCTTAGAAATAAAATTTTCATACATCAACTTCCTAATGTATGAACAAGTTTTTTCTTGGTAGGGCATGTTGAAGTATATTTATGTGTTTGCTATGCCTTCACCAGTTACTTTGCCTTGAATCATATTCTTATTGTTGATTTTTTTTTTAAAGATTTATTTGGATTTCACACTAAATGGAATGCTTCTAGAGATAAGTAGTCTAACTTATTCTGTAAAGTGCTAGAAGAGTTTCAAGAGACTTTCTGCTGCAAATAAAATATTCTCCAGCATGATTTGAAGGGTGAATTAAAAACAGAGATGGCATTAGATGCTGCAGTCAATTCAAAGCTTCATCACAGGCTTCAGTGATAACCACGAGTGTATTTGAGAGTAGCATAAAAGAAAACTTATGTTCCTCGCAGTTCAAGCATTGCTTCATGTGTAGGATCTGTTATAATGAGCACGTCTTACGTGTTACAAAAGATCCTGAGAAGGACTGAAAGTGATATTTCACATTTTTGATATTGGCCCTTCCCTCAGATGCAAGTATCACCCTGAAAGAACAGAAATTCAAATCACAGCTGAAATGTTTAAAACCTGTCACAGCTTGCCTGTAATTATGCAGTGCAAAGCTTACTAATACTAGAAATGCACATATTTAAGGTGGGCTTTCAGTTTATGAGTGAGATGTTATTGATACAGGCACTGGAGAAAAATGGAAAAGTCCTATATATCATTGTCAAGGTTCTTATAGGAAAATAAAGTTGGTCAAACTTAGAAACATCTAAGTAGGCAGAGTTTTATGACAATTACAGCAAAAAAAAAACTAGGGAAAAAAAACCCCAAAGGATACCATCAAACATAATTGAAGTAGCTACAGTAAATTCAGCAACCTGGTTTGACAAATAACTCTGAAGATTTGTGTGAGCTTGTTCTTGTCAGTTACTCGGATGTTCTGCATTTTTGTCTTGTTTGCTAATGATGTAGTGCAGAGTCTAAGAGACTGCATATGAAAGACATTTCAGAAATGACTAAGGTAGATATCTTATGACAGTTTCCACCAAAGCTTGAATAATTTAACTTTTATGTGTATGCCAAGCCAGTACTGTTACTTTTTGTTCTTAATGTGGAAATGAGTCATTTCACATTGCTTAGGCAATGTAGAAATGATATATTGAAAATGAGAAAGCAGAGATAGCATCCTCAAACTCTAAGGTGCAAAAATAGTATGAAAAAGTTAAATAAAATGACCTAAACTCATTTTTAGTTTGGCTTTCTGAGTGCGAATGTCTTTGCTAGCACTCAGAATTAGCTTTGTCATATATTTCTATTAAGTGGTTCAATAGCAGCCATGAAGAAAGAGCTTCAAAAAGATGATGATGGACCCCGAAGTCCTTTTCTAGCAACATCAATAGTCTGAATTTTTTTTTTTAAAACCCTCTTTCTACTACACTCTTTCTCTTGCATCTCCCCAGCCATCATGGCCCTGGAAACTTTGCAATTTTTAGAGTTTTGTTCCTATAAGGTTTTTTTTTGTATAAAATAATTGGGACAAAAATTTATGGAAAAAAAAAAATTGGCCCAACTTAAATCTGCCTTCTCTATGTAAGAAACTTACATATCAAACATATACTAATTATTGAATACGATCTTAACAGTAATATGACTGTTATTTTAAATATAAATTATGTGAGAATTTCTAATCCCAGAAAAATCAATGATTCCTATACAAATGTCATTCATGTGTATTTACATATATTTATATGTAAGTGAACACACATTATTTGCATAGAGGTTGCATATGCTTTCAGTGCCAATCCTGCAAATATTTTATGCACATATTTAAATATGCATCTAAGCAAATCAAACAACCTTTTTAGGTCAAAATACTTACAACAAGACAATATGAACGTGATGTGATGACAATTACATCAGAAGTTATTTTTAGTTTATGTAAGAATTTAAGGCATAGCTCAAGGACCCTGTAAAGGGGACTCCATAAATGGCATGCTGCCCATGTCATCCTTGTAACCTTGTTCTTAATTTGCTACTAGTAAGAAAAATATGAGGGTCCAAATCGTGTGCATTACCAAAGTGGGGTGAAAGTGCTAGAGTGACTTTAATACAAATGAGAACTAGATCTTTGAAGTATCACCTATGATATTTTCTGAAAAAGAGAAGACAGTAATTGGTGGGAGACCACCCTAATAAAATCCCAAATATAAGAGAAAATAGAAAAACTTCACCCCAGATGTAGCACGTGGCCTCGGGTTGTAGAAATTACTCTCTTTGGGGAGATTCCCAAGCAAAATACAATAATTATGGGAAAATAGTAATGTTTACTCAACCTAGGAGTGCCAGATCTAATTCCTTATTCATTTCCCCAATAAAAAATTAAATATCCCAAAGAGCTGAAAATAACTCTCTGACACTCAATTTTCAGTGTTTCAGCTACCGATGCCTACATCCTCTAATATCTCCCTTTTGCCCTTGAGGATCTTACACTTATTTATGTGCGAGTCTACTAAAAATCAGTGAAGCAGAGAAAGTCTTCTTATTCTTCTGCTATGAGAGGCCCTTGCACACTGTCCCAAGAGCTCAGTATACCTTTTGTGTTGTCCCTTACATGTGGTCCACAAGGAAAACTAAAGCCTGTTCTGTGGTTTCATTTTGAAAAAGCAATACAAAGTAAAGAGGAATATAAGAACGGCTGACTGTGCTCCGAGCTGGCAAGAAGCCTGTGTTCACAGGCTGTATGAATTATCAGCTGTATGAAATATTTTAGTACCGATCATGCAACCTCTTTGTAGGAAACCTTTAAAAAGAAAGAAAGTGAAATATTCCAAGAGGCAGCAGGAGGAAGGCAAGAAAAATGCCTATGCAACAAGTTGCAAAAAAAAATTTGTCATATTCACTGTGTATAGTGGAATGGAAAACAAAACTTAGTAGCATCTCTAGCTCTGCTTTTATATTATATGAGAGAGAACTATGAAGCATTTTTTATCTGGGTTTATATAGAGAAAAAGTTTTGCAAACTTGAAACCCAAGGGAGTTTACTAGTTAAGAATGAAAAACGTGGCCAGTGAAATGTGCAGAAGCTCGTGCTTGCAGCAGTACTGCACAGCCATGATGCAGGCCAGAATTTTTTAGAGCATTCCTAGTGAGCCCCAGGAACAATGACCTTTCACACACATCTTCTTGAAGACAATGCAGATGTTGGTCTAGCAGGATGTTACTAGCTTTGCTCGGTCTCAAAAACACCATGCAGGTCTGTAGTCCAAATCCCCACCTGACATAGCTCCACCCAGCTATGTCCAAGTCATAATTTTACCCTGTTCTCCCTTCACCCAGTGTTTTGGGTTGCCTTTTTATTTTTTTTTTTTTTAATTTATGACTGTATGCTTTTATTTGGCTGTTTTCTCCCCAGTGTGGAGTCTCTACTGACTATGTGAGCTGGCTGCTACAAACTTGGTGTGCAACTGGTAGGAGGACTGGGCATGTAATTCCCTACTTTTTCCTATAGCATGACATTGCAGGTGAAACAGGAAAGAAACTGGAAACCTCAAATGCCACAGTGTGGTTCAGATTATATTACCTATTCAGTGTGAAAATCCTGCTTCTGCATGAGGTCATAATCACAAAGGAGCTAATGATCATACATGTATTATTAATATGACCATGGCTTTAAGTACTATTTTTAGTGTGAGAGGCCATAATAATAGGGGTGACTTTCACATTAACAGCTTGAAAAGCACAGCTTCTTAGACATATAAACAAATCAGAAAATACCACTGGACATCTTGCATAATTACAAACATGAATATTAGTCTCTGTCATTATGCAACAGACTTTTAGTACTAGGTTCAATAACATAAATAAGGTGAAACTAAAGACTATTGTATACAAAATGCAGCTGCGAATGCAGCTAGCCTCGGCTAGACTCCTACTTACATTGCTTTGAAAGAAACAGTCTGGGATGAAAGCTCTTGAAAAAAAACCCTGAAATCAATGCTTCTCAACTCACTGGGAGATGCTTTAAATGCATGTTTTAGTTCCGGTCTAAAAGATTTAGGGAGTTGCTTCTGATGGGGAAAAATAGCCTACAGGGAAAATGAAATGCCTTAATACTTCAATTTAGACAATTGCCAAGGTTCAAGCATGAGAGCAAGTTTTATTATTTTGATCTTCACTACAATTAGGACAGAAATGCCATCCAGCTTTCATCTGAATTGCAAAATTTTCGTTTGATTTCCAAGTCATCCCTAAATCCAGTCCAAATTGACCTCTGGGTTTTATAACTCTCACTGGACAAATAATTTAGAAGACCACTACTGATGGGCTTCCAACACTCTTGTATTCAAGGCACCTGACCCAAATACGTCCCAAGAAAAGAATGGCACAGGACCTGACCTTGAGACCTTTCAAAGGCATGCATTTCTTTTTTGTGAATGAGAGATTATTGTGGCCAGTTCTGAGGTTGCTTTCAGAAGCAATCTATGTTTATAGTCCAGATATGAATCCAAAATATGCAGTTCTACTGTTTTCAAAACAGCCACTGTTGCTCTATAAACTCATTAGCTGTATTACATGTTTTATGCATAACAGCACCTATTTTTTTATGTCACCATCTTCTCCCTTCTGTAAGGATAAAACTTTTGTGTACATTCAAAGATTCTGTTTTTAGAAGGGTAGGTAGGCTTGCTGATATTTTAAACTTTCAGTAAATAAGACATTTAACAATGATTTCTATGCTTTGTTTCTGTACCTGTTGGTAGACTTGTATCACAAGCTTTGCAAGAGATCTGCGGCACCATCAGATAGCGAACAGATCTCTCAAGGATTTAGTATTTCGCTAGGCAATGCTTGGAGCTGGCCTTCTCTTCCTTTTAGAAGTTTTATCAGGTGAGCTTTTCTCATTCTGTGTTCAGTTTATCATTCCTGACTGCTTTCATTTGTGATACATATCAACAAGCATAGTAGGGAAATTATTTTTAGCTAACAAATTGTTTTCAATATTATGATTCCAGTTGTATAAAGTTTATGATGCCATATGCAGAATTATATCTGAACTCTGATTTACATGTTTGAGAACTTTCTAATTCTAGGTAAAGTACTTCTGAAAACAATAGCAGTTCTGTATTTTTTTCTATAGTATGTCCAAGAGTGAGGGTGAACATGTGAATTCTTTGATTACTTAAGGAAATAAACCCCACATTCTCACAAGACTGACAAGAGCTGAAATGAAGGGGGTTGTATTAAAAAAACATTATACAAAATTATTTGTATGTGTGGGAGTGTGTATGCCTGTGTGTGTGTGTCTGCATAAATTCCTATGGTTTTACTCATACCATTCCTTGTCTTATTGATAATTTTCATTCTGAAATACAACTTCAGGTGTCTCTCAGCATTAAGAAATGCTGTCAAATATCCCCTTCCAGGTGCAAGAAAGTAAGTTACTCTCTTGGTTCCTTATAACATCTATTAGTAGTATCTCTGCAGTAATATCTTATTCGGTGGCAATATTTCCTACCATTGGCAATACTAAGAACTCTGCATCCTTTATTCCACCGTAACTCCTAATTATATTCTGCTGCCAAACAAGTGAACATAGTTTTCTCAATCCCATTATCTTTCTTTTTACCTGCTGTTTAGTCCTTTGCTGTTTTGAAGACTATCGTCTCCGTCTTTTCTCAAACGATGGCTGTACCAGTGATTCATGAAGCGCAGTGCACATGACTTGCTGATTCGACTGCAGGGTTTAGTTAGCTTGAATACTACATACTTATAACCCAGTCAGCCCTACAACTGAGTATATTTGAAGGACAGATTTCATTACACATTTCTTTCCTTCCATCCTATCAGCTTATCACTTTATCTGGTTTTTGAAGAACATAACATTTTTTAGAAAGAATTTAATGATAGGACAAACTGTGTCAGACAGATGGCTTCAAATTACAGTTATTAGAAATCCAGCCTAACAATCTGCACTTTAATAATTAATCACTGAAGAGTCCTTATTTTAAGCTTCTCTTAGAAATGCCATTTCTCTGATGTACATGTAACTTGGGAGAGGACTGACAAATTTAGTGATTTTTGGCCAATGTTTTCCTCTCTTACCGAGGCACAGGGTTATCTGTGTATCCAATGTCTTGCAGCTGCAGAAATCTTCTTTATATAGCGCTATCAAGATGCCTGAGATAGGTGAACTAGAGTAATTCAGACAGTTCCCTAAGAGCCGGAGATATTACCCACAATATGCACACGCGTGGACATATGTATCTCTTTTCTATGAAGCATTTTGTAAAACTATTTAATTTGTATGGCAGAGAAGCAGAAGTTTTTGCCTTCAGTGGGTGTAAAATTCAGTTTACTTCAGAACGGTTTAAGGTCAATAGATATAATTTACATCTGCCAAGGACCTGACTTCATCTCAGGTGCCTTCTTGGCTGAGTTGGAAAGCTCCATGTTTTCTATAAAGACTACGGCTAATGGAAAGACTTCAGCAGTGGGAAGCGACCGGAGACACACAGCTTGTCTCTCTGCTTCCATACAGCTGTGTCACACGGGTGGTAGAGCCCAGCCTGGGATTGCACCCTGCGAATGCTGCTGAGGGATTGCTGCAATGGCAGTTGCTGCCTTCCTGCAGTTTCAGTCTCACACATTTGTTCTGCTGTTTGCCGATGGTCCTCCAGTTGCCTATAAGTATGCATATATATACCCACAATAATACATAGTAAGCATATACATACCTGTATACACATACCAGTAATTCACACCTAACTGCAGGGTCTCAAGATTTTTGACATGTTCAAATTTCATGGTAAATAAGGATTTATTTGAATTCTGATCGTGTTTTAAATCCTTCTGTATCCACTCTAACTTTGGAATGTTACCTGAAAAAACCCACATTGTTTCACCAGCTACAATAACACCTTTGTGTGAAAACTGTATACTTCTCCTTTGGCCTGCTACCTTGGACACACACTTTCCATGAGTACTCTCCTTTAAGAACGTTTAGATACCTGCCATATAGTTTGGCCTCAGTGGTCAGAAGCAGTGGAAATCAATGGAGTTCAGGTTAATTAACACTGCATCACTAGTAATCGCACAGACTTTAGCGAGTGCTTGAAGAGGAACTCCTGGTTCCTGAATACCATGCATTGAATTCTTTTTAGCCATTTGTCTTTCTCTTTCTTTTTCTTTCTTACTAAATCTATGTTTGTCCTTGGTTGCTTTTTTTCCCGAAAAAATATTCTCACAAAGTAGTTCTGCTTTTGAAAAGAACATATGCAATCCATCTGGGGGAAATGATCAAGATACCAAGAAAGTTGAAAATTACTGGGGGTGCCTGGGAACATGTGCTTGGCTGCAGCTCCTCTGCAGTTCTCAATACCCAGCCAGTGAAGGAATAGCACAGGAACTGTTCTCCAACAACAGTAAATTGAAAGGAGGAGTCTCATCCTGTGCTTTGAAGGTCAGGAACCCCAAAGAGGGGCCTGCAACCCAGAATCGAACAAAGGGGAAGGCAGAAATGCAAAATGGCTTGGTCAGCCTTTACTTTTCATAGCTTTTACAAATCTGCAAAACAAACATCAGTATTCTTAGGTACACACTTTCCATGGAGCTCACGTTGTTCTTTTATGCATGTTTACTTTTAAGATGCATTTTCCTAGTTTTCCAAAATTAGTTTCTAAAAAAGGAAACAGAACCCCATTTTTTTTATCGAAGGGGCTACAACAAGCTCCCAGAGTCATTCTTGAATAAATAAATACATAAGCTAAGTGCAATTAGGAAGGGAAAATGACTGAATATTTATCTTCTTACCTGAGAGACTGATCATTGTCAAACCTTTTACGTTTTCTTACACAGCTCTGCAGGCATACGTTTGTACAGAAGAAAAATAGCATAGCTTCCTTACAGCTACTTTAATCTGTAATACCAATAGTATATGTCATGATGTTTCCATGCCTTGGAAAGCCTGCAAGTAGGGTAAATTTAACTGTAAGACTCCACTATTTTTATTTTCTTGAATTAGAAAAATATTGTCACATCAGATAAATGAGGTTAATGACATAGAAAGTTAAAGTGTGCTGGAGATCTCAAGGAGTCAGTGAGGCAAGTGTTCCCAGCACCTGCAATCTTTATGTAATCCCCTAGAGTAACCTGTGGCATCTCCCTTTCTCCTTAGGATGCTTTATGTACTAGGCAAGTATTTGCTTATATATTCAATGCTATTTACGATCTTTTTTTAACTGGTATTCACCTGAAAAATGTATCAGGATACCTATCCATAGAGCAGTCCACTTGTGAACTCTAGACTAGCGTAACAGTCTCCATTTGCAAGGAAATAGTCAGTGGTAGGGAGATAATAACCAACTGATCTGTCTTAGACATCTACCTCAAGATGAGATAAATCATACTCCACAAATACCTATTTCTTTCCACTGATTTTAAAAATCAAGAAAACTAGCACAAATTGAGATATTTTAACTGCAGGTATTTCTATGTGTCTAGAGCTACAATTGAGAATTATCAAAGCAAACTTAACATGCTTGCATCTGTTCAAATTAATTTGACCCTTTCAGCCTACTGGTGTCCTATGGAATGGGAATGAGGAACCGAGGGCGGTATGCAGAGGACCTCATATCTCTCAGAACTTGTTTGTCTGCACTTTACCTCTTCATCAATTTAATGACAATCTGAGTAAGAGAAAGACACATGTGACCATGGGTTAAGATCTAATGTGCTTTGTACTGAACCAGAGCACCAAAACTTCTGGCTAATCCAATCCATACGTTCAGCTGATGGAGTGCCCAAGAAATTCCCAGATGGGTACTGATTACATCATGGGAGAAAACTGTAGTTTTTGTCATTTGGCAAACGTAGTTCTGGCCATGTGGTTAGAGAATGTCTACATCAGTGTGTGAAAGAACAAATAATCCAGTACAGTCTGTTTCTAAGGGGCTTACAGGCCACATAACAAGACGCAGGCCTTGTTGGGTTTAACTTAGTCTGTGGGCCATGAGTTCTCCATCCCTTTGAGAGAAATCAGGGAACCACTCAGAAAAAAAAAAAATCAATCCTAGAATTAGGCTTTTTCTTTTATTTTTAATTTACGAAAAAAAAAAAAAGCAATTGCTAATTGTCATGTTTCATTTTAAAAAAATATCCTGTAATCAGAGAAAAGTATTCAAAAAAACAGATTGGAAACTCTTATAATCACAGAATATCTTAAGTTGGTAGGGATCCGTAAGGATCATCAAGTGCAACTCCCTGCTCCTTGCAGGACTACCTAAAACTAAACTATATGACTAAGAGTGTCACCTAGACGGTTCTTGAACTCTGACAGGCTTGGTGCTGTGACCACTTCCCTGAGGAGCCTGATACAGTGACCAACCACACTCTCAGTGAAGAACCTTTTCCTAATGTCCAATCTGAACTTCCCCAATGCAGCTTAATTTCATTTCCTTGTGTCCTATCACTGGTCACAAGAGAGAGATCAGCATGTCCCCCTCTGCTGCCTCACTTGAGGACAGTGATGAGGTCTCCCCTCAGTCTCTTGTTCTCCAAGCTTAACCAAGTGACTTCAGCTACTCCTTGTAAGTCTTACCTTTGAGATCTTTCACCATCTTCATCAACCTCCTCTTGACATACCTTAATAGTTTGATGTCCTTCTTATATTGAGTCAAGAACTGCACACAGTACTCGAGGTGGGGCCACATCAGTGCAGTGTAGAGTGGGACAATCACCTCCCTCGACCGGCTGCCCATACTGTGCTTGATGCACCCCAGGACATGGTTGGCCCTTTTGGGGGTCAGTCTTTCCATGCTTCTTTTTTTCTTCTTTTATGTTTTGTCCTTCTTGATGGTAAAAGCTAGGCAGAAAAGAGGAGGCAAAAATCAAAGCTTTTGATCTATTCTTAAAAAGATTACCTGCTGCTATTCTTTTATGAGGTTTCTAAATTACCATTTACCTTTTTTATTATTTTTTTTCTTTTTCAATTTATTTCACAGTATCACAGAATCACTGAATCCCTGAGGTAGTCTAACCTCCCCACTCAAGCAGGGTCACCTAGAACAAGTTGCTCAGGACCATATCTAGTCAGATTTTGATATACAAGGATGGAAACTCTGCAAACTCTCTGGACAGCCTGCTCTGCTGTTTGATCACCCTCACTGTAAAAAAATTATTTTTCTTATGTTTAAATGAAATGTCTTGTATTTCAGTTTGCACTTATTGCCCTTCACTGCATACTACGAAGAAGACCTTGTAGTCCACCTTTTACTTGGAGGTAAAGGACCAGCTTTCACCATCAGCAGCTCTCCCCACATGCCTGAAATATAAACTCTTGTCGGTGTTGGAAACGTGATGCCAGACAGCTTTGTACATGTTAGGATCCCTTTGGAGTCATCTAGGGAACAGCCAAAGCCGTAATGGCTGATTTTAGTGTTGTTCAAGTACTAGCTGATTTGAGAAAGGTTACTTGCATAATAACATCTTTAAATAAAGGGACATGCTTTAATGCTGCCACTTTAGTCACTTTTTTTTTGTGTGAGAAGCTGCTGTGCAGCTGAAAGGAGGGCAAGTGCTCCTCCATTATACACTACTTTTCCTCCTTGATTGGGAGCTCTAAGGCACCATGATAAAAAATAACCTTTTTTCCTCACAAACTAGAGCTAGTCTCTGCACTGGTTCACAGTAGTCTGTCTCAGGGCAGGAGATAAAAGAAGCTGAGCAATAGTTCAGCACTGTGGTTCTTTTCGTTAATACAATCCCAAACTTTCCTATAAATTAGTGTCATAAGGTGACTGAGCTTCTGCCCCACACCAGATCTCTCCATAGGGTTGATGTCTTAGCTAAGTCTGTGATTCGGGTTAGCACAGTGAGCAAGGAAAGCATGGTCAAATCAGTGCAAAGGCTAGAGCCTAGCTGAAGAGCCGGTGCCACAATCTCACTAGCCCACAAAGCTAAGGCTGGCAGGCTATCAAGACTGCATCAGAACTCCATTCTCTGCCAGTTTAGAAAAGACTTCTTATTTCCAGTTGCATAGATTACAGTTAATGAGGTACAGTGATAAAAATAGTGTAACTGACAATAATATTAATTATTGCAGAGCAAGTGCTTTTTCCTAAAGTAATTGTGTTAAAGTTAAGAGGTACCAAGTGTTTGCAATATCAAGGACATAATTTGCTGACAAAATGAGCTGCAGTTGCTCTTCCTACTGCAGTGGTTTCTAGTGGCTTTCCTTTCCTCTGAATTCCAGCCCATAGTCCCCCAAAAGCTTAACTTGAAAGATTTTCTAAATCTGCATTGATTTATTCAATGAATTGAATGTGTGGTCAATTAAGTAACTCTGAAGTGATTAATCAGAATGTGTTTAGTGCATCGATTTGTTATTATATGATATGCCAGCTTCTGAAGCTAATGAAGGAAACTGGCCCAGTAACTCTTTTTTTCAGAAAAAAAAAAAGTATGGAAAGGAGAATCTGGAGTCAAAGGGGTTTCTTTCTATTCAAGCTGTGCAGAAAAAGTCCACATTTTTTGCAGCACTGCCAAATCTAAGCATTTACACATCAAGTTCTTAATCTTAAAACTTCTTGACATTTTAAAATAATAATTATATTGGGTCATTTTTTTAATATCTAAGCCTTTAGGATACCCTTGGGTTTAAATCTGGATTTTGGCAATGAAGATTAAAAGAAAAGTCAATTTTCAAATAAAAGCTGAGATCGTCATATTAGCACATCATTCTAGGTACTACAAAGATTCCTATATCACTGAGGAAGACGTCTTCCCTTGGGGAGTGGACTATGGTTTCTTGGGAGCCTGTTTCTGTTTGATATTATGGTTTGACAAGAACGCTCAAACATCTAATTCAGCTAGCATGAAGTGACACCAAGACAAAAATAACTGAACACTGAGACAAGGGCAGCCAGTGGAAAAAATCAGGTCTCTGCTAAGTCAGAAGAGAGAAGCCAGAGATGTAACACAAAGCTGTAGAATTGTAAGGAAAAGAAAGATGCTAAAACAAAGCCTGGTGAATCCTGAAGAGACAGTAATGGCTGTATCCTGTGTTGCATCCAACTTGCCATTGGCATAGGATTCTCTCTGAGAGAAAAAAAATCCAAAACCAAACACATTTTGCTTCTGGGCTTCAGATTTTAAGTCCAATAAAAGTACTTTCAGAGCAGAACACATATTATTCCACAGCAACACAATCAGACAAATAGCCATCTGACACTGCTGCTGAACCACTTTTCTGCATTATACTAGAATAGAAATGGGCAAAAAGTTTCATGGTTGATGGTACACACAGATCTGAACAGAAGAACCAACCCAGATGAAAATGCATCTCCCATGGTGGAGGCTGACATCCTGTCAATCTACTGCAGCTATGCTGGGTCAATCAAAACATGAGTGAAATAGAGTTCACATGATTTAGTCAGCATCATCAGACATGCCACAGGAAGGCACCAAGATTTTGGTTACAAGAGATTTAAGAAATCGCATCAACAGGAAGTCTACCATTAAAAGGGGTAGGAAAGAGTTTACAAGCTAAACATTTTCCTTGCCATATTCTTTTTTTTCACCATGCCAATGTAAATATGGGTGCCTTTTAGCTGTATAAACACCTAGTTCATTTGCAATTTCAGTTGGCTGCAGTGTTGATGGTAACTGAAGCTGGGGAATGCATTGCGGTGTTAACTTTTTAAAATCTTTTTGTCAGTTGTCGTGATGCTTTTTAAACAAGGCTAATTGGTTTTTGGTCTTTTGAAATGTGTCTGTGCGCTCCTACTCTGAAAGTGATTTGCAACAAAATAAGGGAAGTTGCCTAAAATGTACTCACTAATTCTTATATTCTGTTATTTCTCTTTAAGTGTTACAATTAAAGGGAAAAATCTTTGTACAATCACATAAGTCATAGCCCTATAACTTTTCTTACCCTACCACTGCAGGAGACTTGTGTGTGCACAGGCTTGCTCACTGTCCTGATACTATTGGAGGTTTTAAGTGAAGATACTGTTACTCCCCAAACTGCAAATTTTAGATGCAAATCTACAGGTAAAGTCAGGCCACATCCTGAGGTTATGTGACATCTCTCCAACAAAGAAAATCCTTAATGTGATGGCTGTGTATCGACACAGAGAATTAAAGACAGTTTTGACAATATATCACTGAAGCGATTAGTGGTCCTCGAATATTTTCAGTAATCTTTTCTGGCCTTACTGAGACTAATATTTTTCTTGCTTTTCTCATCATTGTGTATGTCAACAGATGTTTTCATTGTGCTGTCTACAGCAACCCAGAGGTCTTTTTCCAGAATGTCAGCAGCTAGAATACTGAAGCATAAGGGAGAAGACAGTATAAACTGTTATTGTAAGCTGATAGCGTCAACAGAAAGGAATGAGTGGCTTGAGTTTTATTCAACAAAGAATCAGTTTCCATGCAAATAACACAATAAATTTATACAACATCACAAAGTATGCAATATAGCATGGGTAGTTTTAATTTGTAGATGCTGGTAATTATTCCCATTCCATTACTTTTTTTTGGTAGGAAATTAGAAATTGATTTGAAAAGTAATTACATAATTAAATTTAGTAATTGTGTGCTATAGCCATCTCAATCTTCTTTAAAATGAATGACAAGATGCTTTTCTCATTCATTGTTCTATGTGAATTTAAGTGCGACTTTCCTATTTAACCTTAAAACAAGTAGGAAGAGCTATAGCAGACATTCCTAAGCCAAATAAGTAGAGGATTTTAGAATCCAGAAAGGTCTGTCAGTATTGTAGCCACAGAAACCAGGACTGAGCTTTATAATTGTTGACTACAGCGAAACATTGGCAGGAGGTCCTTTACTTTAAGGATATTCTCCAGGTAAGAAGGCATCGCTCCTCCCTAGGGCTTCCACTTCCCACCTGTACATGTGAGAAAAGATAAAGGGATACTTCCTTGCAGGTATTCCTCTAATTTGAATTTTTGAGGAGGCAAGAGTTTTTCAATTCATTGTCTGGCTTGTTAACCTGATATTGCAGAGATAGAATTTGTAGGACAAAAGAGCAGGAAAATTGTAAGGAAAGAACCGAAGTCTGCTGAAACCCTTTGCAAAATTTAGCCAATTTCTGTTTGTGCAAATACAGGTGAGTTTGCAGATAATTGCATGTGCATTTTTTAGTACAGTTTTTAATAGGATTTAGATGAGTAGTCCCACATGATGTGTCAGACTTCCTAAGTGTATTCAGATCTTCGTAACCACCTTGCAGTGGTTGTGTGACAAAGAGTACATCTGCCATCAGATAGCATGATTGGAAGGCTTCAGCTGAGAAGGCTCAGAGGGACTTGTTTGAGCGTGATAACTTTTCTGCCACTTTTCTGCCATGGTCCCACACAACAGGGACATCTGAAGCACTGCAGGTCAGGCTGACTCCTGCAGCATCAGCAGAAATTTCTGAGCTGTTGTTGTGTGGATCACTGCAGTGATGAGAAGGCATCACAGGTCCAAAGAGGCCATGAGACCGGGAGAGGGTTCTGGGTCCTGTGCAGAAGGAAGAGGGCCAAGGAAAGGTGTGAGACATTGTGTGTTATTTTTTTAGACTGGAGGTGATATGGGAAGGCAAATTCCACATCACTTCTCTGAGTGGTAAAAAACTCCAGGGGTGGGATCTGAAAAGGCACCAGTGTCAGACTCCAGCAGAGACGTTCTAACAGCACTCGTCCTTAGTGTGCAAAATCCAAACAATTATACAATCAGACTGCTGGACTGAAAATATGCTTTATGCAGGTGTTTACCCACAATAAGGTTAGCTACAGGCCTCACTAAATGTCTCCCTTTCAGTTAACCATCCACAGCCCTCCCTCGTATTCTCTCATTCAGGTCAGATTGCTTCTGGCTGTTTTCACTCTGGCTTGCATGTTAGCAGCAAGGAGTCAAACATTCTTATTTGCATATTTTTCCTCCTTTTTCATTCTGCATTTCTGTGGGTTCTTAATGCATGCTGGCTGACTTTTTTCCCATGCTTTCTCTTGTCTGTCTTACACTTTGAGTGATGAAAGGGTAAGAGATAAAGGAAAGTTGTCAGAACATCAGTAAATTGGGATCTGTAATAGTAAGGTGGTTAAATATTCAACATAAGCAGTTGCTGCGGCACCTGAAAAGCCTAAGAAACAGCAGCAGAAGTCAGCTGTTTCATCATTCCTTGAGATTGCTATCACAAGTATGCAAAATATCAAACCCCATTGATTTAGTTAGAGTGCAGGGAAATTCTAGTTGCCACTTAACACACGGAGCCATATGTCCTTCTGCTTCCCTGGCATGGTATAGCCTTGACTGGGCTCTCAGCAGAGTCCTGGGCACGTTTTCTGTTTGCATTTGTGCACCAAACTTTTTCCTTTTGCTGCAGCAGAAGGGAACAAAGACACAGCTCAACAACATGGAGAGAGAACAGGGTGAGAAATGGGGCTCAGAGAGGTAAGAGAACAGGGCGTGGATGGGCACACTTTTAGCTGCTCTCCCTCATCCACCAGCAGATACGGAACCAAGCAAAGATTTGGCACAGTTGAGCTCCTCACCTCCAACAGCAGGGAGACATCCTGGGCAAGACTGATCCTCTGGGGCTGCTTCCTATTCGTACACTCTCTTGACATTGCAACAGTCAAGTCTTCATCTTTCTTGCAGCAAGGTACATCCATTTTTCTTGTTGCATCCACCAGGGACATAAAATACCATCTCTTTAATAGTTTTTCATACACTTGAGGAGTATTAATGTCTACTTTCTCCTATTTCCCTGGCCCTTTTTCCTTTAATCTGTATTTATCCTTCATTTAGCCTTTCTGTGTAGTTTTTAGTTTTCAAGCCTTTAATCTTTCTCACTCATCTGTAGGCTTTCTCCAATTAATCCACACCTTTCTTGACATGTAATGTCAAAAAACTGGATGCAGTCTTCCACTGCAGAGGGATTATTTTGCATGTCTTATTTATATTCCCACCAAGTATCACAGACTGAAATGATTTCGTCATGTAACTTTATGCTGTAACTGTCTACACCTGACCTGAGTGCCCTTAAATTCCTTTGAAATGAATGTCTCAATATTAGGGTGTGACTCATCTGAGTATCTTACCCATATCCTTTAGGTGACCTTAACTGTACCTCAGAAGTGCCTGTCTGTATTGGTTAATCATAAAGAAATCTCACAGGCTGATCAGCTAAAATGTGTAGGCACTCACCTACAGTGTGCATGACTGCTTTTGGCCAGATAAATACCATCCTTCATCTACCAGCTATTTTGTACTTCTGGATGCTGGAGAACACAGGATTGGAAACAATTACTTGGATCATTGAGTCCCGTCCCCTGCAGTCATGGACAACCAGGCTATATATATCTAATTCAGAAGCAACTTCACAGACTGTGGTATGCTGCAAGTCACAGAACTCTTCCAAATAGTCATTCAATGTGCAGTAAAAGACCTAAGTCTCAACTGACATGTGCCTCAGGAAATGCACCCTTGTGTTCCTGGAAGAGCGTATTAATGAAGCTACCCTGAATGTCCCTAAGAAGCAGATCAGGCCATCCACCACGCAGGAGGGTCAATGTTTGCTACCAAACTGACAAGGACTTGAAATTCCCTGACAACCTCAAAATTGGTACTTGTTTTAATCTTGTGTGGGTGAACACAGCACAAATATGAGAGGGTAAAGTAATCTCTGCACCCTGAGACTACAAACAATCAGCAATTTGAAAAAATCCTTCTTGGTCTGTTACTACGTTTGTCTCCTCCTGAAACCCTGTACCACACACACATGCAGACTCCTTGCAAGTGCAGCCATACTGTTTGGTTGTACTTCTTAATTTCTGTCATTATAACAAGGAAGTGAGCGTAAGGCCTGAAAACTGCAGGTTATCTATCTGGAGTAGTTCAATCAATAGGGGAGGGTCAGTCCCGTGTTTATTCAGATATAGACACAGGTCTCAATTTTCTGGACATGTTAAAGAGTGCAATATACTTTTTTACAGTAAAATATACACATACTTTTTTTTGGCTGCAACTAATTGCAAGTTAATACTAAATACAAAATGCTAACAGAGAAGAAATGTATTAGCATTTCTGGATAACAATGTAACATTTTATATACCCTTAAGGAAAAACATTGTTTGCTCCCTGGAGCTATCCTGACCAATTGAATTTCCCACATCAGTACACATCATGAAGTCAAACCTTCCCACTCTGTCTTTCAATCTACTCGTAACAGAGATTTGTTTTTCTTCTTGTATGTACTTTCAGCATATTACTTGTTTTAGACCTTCTTTTTAACAGATATTCACATAGTTGCAATTACTGGTCTCATTTAATTTGGTTTCTGCATTTCACCAAAACAGAACCATGCACCCAGTTCTGCAGTGGCAGGAGAAAGTGAAAGCCAAAATGGTAGATGCTGAACAAAAGGGGTGAGAAGGAGCAAGATTCAGGTAAATCAGAAACTATTGGAAAATTTGAATGGGTTCCCATTCTTTAGGACACTAGAGCCAACAAAGCTCTATAGGGCGTCAAGTGTCAAGTTAAGTTAAAAATTAAAGATTGCAAACCATCACTAATCCAATGATATCCAGGCCATGCTGCTTGCAGCTGAGGAGGGAACCAAGCTTAGAGGTGTGAAAACCAAACACCAACTGCAGAAACGTGGCTTTCCCACCTCTAAGTGAAAATCAGACCAGTTAGTTTAGGATCACACATCCCAAGGTTTAAAACTCTGTGTGTGTCCCCCATAGGAATGACGAAAGGCTCAGCTGAACCTGCAAAGATTTGGCTTTATACATCCAGGGATGTCAGGATGCCTGGCCAGAGCCTGCCTCAATACTGTTTCTAAAAAAATATGGAGTGTGGTTTTCATTCACATTCAAGAAATCATAGACAGCTTCTCTCCTTCCTCTAACATGTCCATAATTATGATGGACAAAAATTATAAATTTACATCAGATGTACCTGATCTTTCTGTTCAGCATAATTATTAGAAATTGTAAATGGACCAAAAAATTGTCAGAAATGCTGACTGGATCATCATCATCAAGAATTTCTCAAATTGCTACACAATTGAAGTTAATTTCATATTCTTGTTACGATGAATACCTGAGGAAAGTTGGAAATTATGTGCTCGGACTCTTTATATCATGTGCCAGGCTTTCAACCTAATTTGGCCTAAGCACATTTTTTCTCTAACACTTACATATTTGCTCTTTTGAAGATAAAAATTGGCTTGGCTTTCCATATTAACACATTCCTTTATTCCTAAACCACGCCTTGTTAAATAATTTCTGTCATTACAACACATTAAAATCTCTGTTCTAGAAAATATATAGGAGACATTTAAAACAGTGACATGTTTCCACTTCAAATACAGAAAGAAAAACAGGAAAAAAAATGTTGTATGGGGGGGTGAGCATCAGAGCAAAAAAATTCTTTGAGAAATGAAGCATATGAAACTGGCTAGCTGCCTAGCTTCCTAATGTTCTTTGTTAGGTTCTTGCTGAGACTTACTTGAATTTCAAATTGTTTTCTAAGCTGGTGAATAGCAGGTGCTTGCTAACCAGCTCATAATGAGTACAGAGGTCCAACTCCATGGAGTCATATCTCTCTGCTTTTTGGCTGTCTTTTGTACTTGTGAATACAAAGTAGTGGACCTGGAAATTGAAAATTTTAATTGAAAGCACACATACACAAGGCAATTTTGTAGCCCTCCGAACACAGAGGGCTATAAAAGAAAGCAGGATGTTATTAATTTTGTATGCTGTGGGACATATTGTGATATATTTTGGATTATATATCTTAGATATGAAACCAGACTAGATGTAAAAAATGTTAAAAATCAAACCTTCCCCACTATTTTTACTTACCTGTACAAGTTTTTTGTTACATGCACTTCACTAGCACAGTAAGTGGAAATGCTAAAGGCAGAAAGCTGAGAGACAACACTCCATGCACTCTTCTGTCCAACCTCTTTCTGAGGTTTAGAGAACATGAGAAATTAAAGGGTTTTCACTAAATGATACTTTTTTCCTGGCCTTCCCAAACCATATCTTAGATTCATGGTTTTAGGACGTGTTTAAGGACTTTGTGAAATTATGTCTTTGCCTGTACTTGCAGCTCTGAAAGGTGAGCAATGCAGAAAACTTGCAGTCTACAGCAAAATTGTCACATACTTCCCAAAAAGGGAGAACAGTAACAATGCAACAGTCACGCGACACTGAGTACTATTGCTGGCAGAGGGGGAGAAAGATCCAATACAGCATAAAGGCTATGCTTAAACTGTAAAACCTGGGAGCATTCTCAGCTCCAGAGCCGAAATCAGTGTCCTGACTCTGTAGAACACCTGCCTCTTCTCCTCCACCATGGTTTCCATGGGAAGGAAACCCAGCATATATGCTGGAAACAACTCACAGATGAGTGGGTCCCCCATCTGGGTGATCAGAGGACCACCTGGTTGGCTAAGCAGAGCCATGATCTTCTTATCCATTACTAAGCCAAAAATGAGAGAGAAACTGGATAATGCCAACCACATAAGTAAAACCTTGGCTATTTTATGTTCTGCAAATAGAAATTAGACATAATATTTTGCGATTTTGAATAAGCATATCTGATAAAAATAAACTTCTCCTTAGAAAAAAAATGTATTTAAGTAAACATAATGGATGTAATGATAGCAACAAAGCTCATCAAAAGAAACCCTTAGTTACAAAAATCTGCAGACTTATTCTCATCTGGTGCAAGTCAGTGTCATTCCATTGATTCCGGGAGGCTGAGTTGATTTACTGCAGTCGAGGACCTCATCCAACATTAGCAAATTCCACTTTAAATGAATTGTCATAGAGATTGCAGTATCTATCTCAAATGTTTTTTTGCAGAAGGTGAACTGATTGCATAGCCGATCGAGCAGGGGATTTATGTATTCTCGTTACTGAGGAGTTCTCTGGAATAATTTATCGATGCATTTGCGTTGGATGATCCATAATTATCAGCGGCTAAAAACAACTGAAAAACTACCATGAAAAAGTCAATTAAAATGTTGATGGGAAAGAAGTTCTGTATTTTTCCCAACTCTAAATGTGGTACAGAAGGCATTCCCTTCAGGCAGGTGAGGAGATAACCTGTTCTGATAGCTCTTATCATGAGTTTAAAACCGTGGAAAAAAATTGATATTACATTGGAGGCACCAAGAGGACAGAGTAAGAGGTCTATCTTTGTTCTGCCAGGTGCAGAAATGTCATTAACACAGGAATGAATCACTTCTCAATGGATATGTGGCAAAATATCCGATGTTGTTACCTGTGGAGAAGCTTTCATTTGGAAATTCTGGCACTTTGCATCCTGTTTGTGCTCCCTTCTCAAAGGAGAGCACTGGTACTTGTGTGCTCTTGTGATACTTGTGATAGATAGGTACCCCCCGCATGGAGAATAGCATGGTTAAAAGAGAAGTGCTTTGACAGTGATTTTCATTTTTACAGTCTAGTCTGTCTTCAATTGTCTTCTTTGGAGTGAAAAGCAAAACAGCTCCCCGAATCTCAAAAAGTTTCTTCATCATCACTTAGCAGAATCTATTTACTTGGGCTTTTGAGCAAAGGGACCATGAAGAAACTCATGTATTGGAAAAAAAGTGTGATTTTATTTTGCTTCATTTGGTAATATATCTGGCAGTCCCCCAAAAGATAGATGTATTATATTATAAAGACTAGTAGAGATCAAAATACATCCATTTTCCTTGCTATATATACATCACCTATACAGTCCACTCAGTCTGCTTGTTGCTTGTTGGCCAGTTATGTGCACGTGCCATGGGAGAACACGTTTTGAAAGGGGAACTGGATGAACAAGGGAAGGCTGACCTTGTGAATAGTTTCTAGACGATCATTCCCTGCCTACAGGCCATTGGGAGAAAAAAAATGAAAGGACAGTTGTCTGTCAGTGAGAATGACTGTATCTTTTCTTAAGCTTCTGGATATATCAATTTTTTAAGTATGTCAGCTGTCTGTAACTGCATCATCTAGCTGTCCATCACCAGCAGCTGGCTTTTCTTCTTCTAGTTTCATTATCCCTTAAACCACTCTTCATCAGTCAACCGTTCTTTCATATTAAAACTCAGGGAAACATTGCTTACATTCCCCTATCTGTTAAAATACAGTTAATTTAAACTATTTCCTGTAGGGGAAATGATTGAGAAGATGTGTTTTGCATCTTGGTGGAGAGTTTTTTTTTTTCCTCCTGGGCATGAGACAATGCAGATTGAGTAAATAGATCTAACTGTGTGTAATGAGAATGATTCCAGTGCTTTAGGTTCATTAGTCTCACAGTGTGAACTTTAATAAAAATGAATTTGACTTGATTAGATGCAATTACAGCAACTGGAGTTAAAAATTTTGTACACATACATGTTCATAAAAAGGGGCATTATTTTAAAAATATGTTTGAATAACATGCAAGGCTAGAATACATGTAATTCTTCGTTTACATAAAAGGAACTATTAATCACTGGACCCAGTGGTCAGTTCACCCTCTACTTATATCAAATTATTGGTAGTCTGCCTTTATGAGCCATGATCCAAGCAAGGTTTATACTTTATGTGGAGGCACAAAGATAGCACAATTATCTCAGAGGTGAGTATTCAAGCATTTTCAGTGTATGCACATGGTACACAAGTTGCTGAATTGGTGCTGAAAATGTTGTATAATTGAGTAAATCTGTCTTCTTTACATATTATGGCTAATGGTGATGTAATGGTCTCAACGGCACTACGCACCTTGGCTTGGGCTGCGCAGCTGTGCCGTGCTGCATACTTAATTGAAAGGCAAAAAGGATCTACACACCACACCACAGGGAAACCAGATCAAATTACCCTGTTAGGTTGGCATAATAGAGAATCCATTTACCCATAGGTCTTTTCAGTCACATCTATTCCTTACCTAAAATATTCCTTTCACTTTTTTTTTTCCTAATTTTCCCCACACGATTTCCCTTCTGTAATGAAAGGAGCGCATCAGCTTTGAAACACCCTGCAGAGTGTAGGGTCCCACAGCCAGGCCCAGATGCCCACATTCTTTGCTAGATTTTATTTGCACTGAACTGTGTAGCACTGTGTAGTACCTCCAAAACACCATGTGACATTTTGGGATCAACGCTGATTATGAATCCTTATTACTAACAAAACATTGCAGATCAGCTGCTTAGTGTTTCTTAGGGAACTTCTATTACTAAATAATAAACACGTATTATTTAACAGTTCCATCAAACACAACACCACTAATATACTTTTATATTATGATGCATGCAAAGAAAATTGTGTCATATTTCTCGAATCTCATTGGGCGATTAACGTGTTGCATTTTCATTTTAATTAACAGTTCCAGAATATGTTTAGTGCTTCAGTGAAACAAGGTGCTACATAAATGCAGAGTGTTGTTGTACAAATATTTTGGAAAACATATGTTCAGGCAACAATAAGGCTGCGAAGCCTAACACTCAACAGCCAGGAAATTGTGAGCGCTTTATGTTTCTTTCACAATATAAGCTTACGCAAGCGCTGCATCTTAACGTATTCTGCGGAGAGCTGTAATCATCTCAGCTACATCAGGGAAATCCAGCGTGGCCAACTGGACGGATAGACTCACGTCCCCCAGAATCGCCACCTTTTCCACCACTGTGAATACTAATCCCGTTTCGCTGGGTAACACCAAAAACCAGACGTAGCATAAGCTAAGATCTTTTAACTATGGTTATCTACTTTCTGCATCTCCTTCTACTCACTGATGTTGTAAGTACAATAGAAATGTTTCACAACACCTTGCAGCCAAATTTTCCATATACTCTACATGTGAAAGTAATTTTGGATGGAAGATGGCCTTTTGCTGCTTTTCAGTCTCTCTGTCTGTCTCTCTCTCTGCTGCTTAAAGCCACTATCCTAAATAGATATTAAATGTCTGCTAGCAACTAACTTCTACACAGAAAAAATGTCTGACTGGTGCCTTCTGTGAGAACTTGATAGTGCTGTTGATTGAGGCATTGACTGCAAGTAAAAGTCGACCATTTCTCTTCTGGTTGTTTCTAAAAGGTAGGGAAAAATAAACAACAACCATAAATAGTGAAAATATAATCAACCTGGAGGAACCGATCACTTCAAAATGTAAAACATTGGACAAAGCTTTTGTTTGAAAAAATATAATTTCTTTCACTTCAAAATGTCACCAAACAGTTGATTGCTCAGCCTTCACTGGAACAGAAAGCTATGTGGGGTACCATATCTCTATCTAGCAGAATACTTGTGCATATTTGATACAAGTATTACACAGAGACAAATGATGTTCAGTCCACATTTAACTTGCAAATGAAGGTCATGTCTCAGATCTTTAAATTTTGAGAATTACAGAGTTTAGACAATTTAAAAGTGTCTAGCTGCAAACATATACCATCATGACATTTCAGTTTGGTGATGGTATAAATGTCTAAGAACCAAAATATTGGTTTGTTTTTCAAGAAACTCCCTTTCCAGGATAAAGCCACTTCTTTCACTAGGCAGAACAGACCAGACCGATAAATTTAAAGTACCACATGCTTTAAGTTAGACATGTTTGAGACATAAAAGACAAAGCAGTATTAGATTTAGACTTTGTGAATGACCTGTAGTACAAGATAAAAGTAATTTAGATGATAAACAGTGCAGTTACTCAACACTCGATATCACCAGTAATCATTTTAAAAATCACTCTGCTTCTCTGCACAGTTTTCCAAGTAGCAGCATTTGCTTCTTCCCGTAATTCAAATTCCTCTGGGAGATGCTGTCTTTACAGAAGGGAGTGATTAGCAACACTGTTAAAGCAGGCCTGAAGTTCTGGAGGAGGGAGTAGCTGAGAAAAATGAGATTGTGTGAAATGAGGATCATGTACACAACCAACTAGGGGCAAGAACAAGTGTTAAATGTGGATAAATTTACAATATGTCTTTATTTTGTGTTCTGAGGCTTGTCAAAATGTAAGCTGAAAAATCCAGAATATTAACATGTAAACATCCATCAATCTTTGCAGAAAATATTTAGCATCTTCTGAATTTTGAAAGGTTAGCCTCTTAGCCCTGTGTTTATAGACAGAAATAGGCGAAGTCACCAAAACATGACTGTTTTAAAAACAATGGAATTTTCTCTGATTTAGTTTACAGTCTGAAGGTAAACTGTGATGATTTGCTTCAACTTGCTGTTCCAAAGGAGGTCCCTCAGCTGTGGCAGGTCATATAGTCTGCTGCTGCCCTGCACATGGTACAGGCTGCCCAGTCCTGATAAACTGCAGATAAATTTGCCTGCTGGAAGCTCTCAGCGGGTTTGGGAGCCTTGCTTGTTGGCCTGCTGCTCCTCCGTGCTTACAGAAACTCAGTTCAGAGCATTCAGCCAGCAGAGGAGCAGGGCCAGTGCCTTGTACACAGCATGGGAGAGTGAAGGTAGGAGCAGAATCAACCCTTACTTCAGGACATCTGTCCAGGTTTATGTTTTTCTTTAGTAAAACTGCTTTCTGATCTTTTTCCTTCCTCATCCTTTTGCCTAAAGCCTCTCTTCTCTCAAGACAGTGTTTTTCATTAGCTTTCAAAAGCTGCTTGCCTCCTAATCCACTATTGTCAGACAAGAAGCAGGGAAGGCCCAGGTAGACATAACTGGAAGGGGGAAGAACTTGCTTAGTTGTAGGCACAGCAGGCAGCTTGTACCGCCATCCATGCAGGGCTACAAATGGCAAAGCTGTTCGATAACTGAGTGCTATTGCAGATCATACCCATAAATCATCTGATTCCTTTGGTTGTCTTCATACCAGGTGAAGGAAAACCAATTTCAGAAGCTTTGTTTGCATCATGTTCATACAAGGCTTTACTAGGAGGCTATAATCTGTACTAGTAGATAGGTGATGGAGCTCTGAATCGCCAATAGGTGGTCAGAAGGTTTTGGCTCGGTACACAAAAGATTAATGTGCTGAGCCTGTAGGCTGAGCAACACCACCTCTATATGACAATCCGGAGCCTTTGATTCCTAATGCACTATTTGAAAGTATACACTTTATTTCTTCTTTAACATACAGGTCATTGCTATCTCAATGAAACTTTGCTTTGGATTTTCTGTTTGTTTCCCTCCCACCTCCTTTCTGCTCCTGGCTGTTTTGCTAACTCAGTGATTTTGCAATTTATTTTCTAGTAAGAAACCATGGATTCATAAATATGGGCTAGAAACAAATTAGATAAAAAATAATATGACAACTATTGATATGTTTTTCACTGAGGGAAATCTGTGAGAGGAGAGATACAGACAGAAAGACAATAAGCAGATGACACCCATGCCTCCCCTGGAACGCCATACAGGAGAGCTGTTTTATAGAATAAGCCCATGAGACTCTCCAGCAAGACCGAAGGAAAAAACAGCCCCAGTCAAACATGAGCGAAACAATAACTTCCCAGTGTCTTTTGGCAACTACAAGACCATTCGGAGATCACTGCTCAGTGCACAGAAAATGGTGATGGTAATATGCTCTGCTGTGCTTGCTGCTGGTTACTGTAAAGGTCAGTTCATTTCGAGGAAGCTTTGAAAAAGCTTACCAAGCTAACCATGTCCTTTCCCCTCGGTTTGCTCACCCTCAGGTAATTCCTTTTTCCCAAATCTTCACTCACCTTATTTTAATCTTTCTCAGTTCAGCATTTGGCAAGCTGAAGCTCTTCTACACAGCTAATGTGAAGTCACTCAGATCCTCAGATGGATTTAGGTCAGCTGTTGGCACTCAGGGACTGTTATCTTTTTTCTGCTGTGGGAGAAAAGTTTCAAATATGTTTAAATTTTATTTTACCAAGGTATTATTTAATACTAGATGCTCTTTACTTAATGACCTGTGTTTGAGGAAGACAGGGGTGCTCTGCATGTGTATGTATGCAACACAACAAGGTACTAATTTTTCAAGGCTAAAACACACAAAGATGAGTATTGTTGGATATTTTTTTTTTTTTTTTTTAAATTAGCTCCAACAAATCTGTTGGGTTTGATAGAGCAGCAAGCTATGGAGCATTTTGGCCATGTGTCTGGTTCGGCTGTGGTAGTCATCTACTGTATAGGACTAGACAGAATAAAATCCCTATGCTTACTATAGTCAATGATAATGAACAGAAGATAAACAAAAGTGATTTCATGTTAGCTTTTGGTAAAACCACTATTGCTGTCCAGTCTCTAGGGCAATTACAGTTCTTTTTCTATTCGGTGATGAAATTTAATCTTTGCCATTTACTCATGATTTCTTAGTTGCAGAGAAACAGTGTGTTCTCATTATGGGACCCTTCTACCTTCTGTTCAGAAACAGCCACATTACTTCCAGGTGTGTCGCCATTCATTGGTGGGCTTGCACTAAGGACAAATTTCACCAAAAACATTTTGGGAAAAGTGGAAGTGTCTGTCTTACTGCATACAGAAGGTCCAGCTCTGCACAGAAAGAAGAAAAACAATTGAAAGCTCCATTTTCCATTATTTTCAGGCTTAAGAGGCAGAATAGAGTGCCATTTCCTGCATTTATTTTGCTAGGATGTCTTGTCTGCTTTCTCCTAGGGACTCAATGAAGACTGAACGTAGATCTTTTCTTTTAAATGACTGACAGAATGTGAGGTTAGACAAGTCTATTTAGAGACAGTCATAACCCCAGCATAAGGGATCTTGGAAAATATACTGACTTTGTAGTGGTACATACCTCCCTTTCCCCTGAGTACCATCCTATTCCAGTCATTGCTGGCAGAATAAAGAACTATCAAAATAACAAGGTTCAAAATAAAACTCTGGAAATTCTTATGAAGCATGAAAGTATTGTGCTTTGAAACTCTGACGGAGGAGAGTACAATATATGTGCAGTGAAATGTTTGGAGGAAAAAAAAAATAAAGCAAGCAAACCAGTGTACCAAAATGAAACAAGCTGTAAGAAACACTTACTATGCATCAAGTTAACTGTAATCTAATAACCACAATGAACTAATTTGCAATGGCATCTATAAACGCAAATGTTAACCACGAAAGATATGGGAGGAGGAAAATGGCTGTGCATGAGGACAACTACAAATTACATCATCACTCACAGTGGTGAAGGTAACAGACAGGGTGAACAGTCAAAACCTCAAAAGAGCAAGGAGGACAGTGAAGCATGCTTAGTACTTGCTATCTCGGTATCTTTGCTCGGGCAAGTTTTGGCAGTCTCAGAGAAAAGAAAGCCGAGAGAAAGCAAGTGGTGGGTAGGAGGAGCTTACCCAAATGAGTAAATTCATTCCATGCCAACCTTTTGCTTGGAAGCAAAGAGATGAGGAGAAACACTGAGAATGGATCCAGCTCAGTCAGAGGCATGTAAAATGTAATGACACTGTTGCAGAATGAGTATTTAACTAGTTTTAAGGAAATACGAACCTTGTGCTTGTAATTTTCACTGACCTATGCACCACTGAAAACAAATAGAAACAAGCATCTAGGTGTAGAAGTTATTCTTCCTCATTGATTTCACTCTGAGCCAAGAGCGTTTTGTACCGATGACTCTATTCAGGCTGCTGAACCACCCTTTCAGATGATTTCTAGTCCGCCAGTTGAACCCAGTTGATACTCAATAGCAGAGCTTTGTTTCCCAAATTCCCTGTCAGCTTCTAGAATATTGTGGATCAATGTACTATGTTTGCAGTTTGTGTATATAGTAATATATGCATTCAGGAATTCCAATTACTTTTTCTTTGGCTTGGTCCTTTAGTTTGCTACCATGTTGGTCTACTATGTTAGTTTAATTGGAACACAATAATTCTACTTATTCCTCAAAGATTATTCAATTACTGAAGAGATCTGCATAATATATCCTTACATTTCCTAATATATACTAAAAAATGTATGTATTGTTAAATATAGAATCTTAAGTGATATCCATGAGAACTTATATAGGGCTTTTATTTTTTGGAGTAATTGATTTAGTTGGAGTGGAAAACAAGAACATATATGACAATTTTGAGTACCTAGTAATACTAGGATGTATTACTTAACAGAATTCCATAATTCAATGAAAATATTTGACATGTAGCACTGGTGATTCTATACATTCTGAGTTCTCTCACTTATGCTTCAGAAGAAAACGGAGGAAAAACAGTATAGAAGAGAATCCAAGTTATATTCAATGCCCTACTGATACCGAAAACGTGTCAAATCTGGAAGATATCTGCGTGGGAAATTATAAAGCTAAATTTAAGAAAAAGAAGTTTAAAAAGCAATGTCTGTTGCAATCCTGCACTTAGCTTCATATCCTACATTTGCCTAGAACTTCATCAGTACCTGTTCTGCCATCTAGGTTCTCACCACTGTAATGAATCTCTGAGAGCAAACTGTCAAAATCTATGGATGAAATCCATATAGTTTGATTTAAACAGAAGGGCAAAAATGCCCAGCTGACATAAATTTGACTCATTAGCTGCAGGAAATTTGCAGGGGAATATTGAGAATTTATGTTCTCAGGGCGTGGCTAAAATTGCAATGCAGCCCTGTCAGTGAATAAATAACAACCAAGCCTCCTTCCCCAGCTTGCCTAGCCTCCCCAGGGATAGAGGAATATGTTAGAAAAGGATAAGTAAAGCTTCTGAAAATCATTTAAAGCACTTGAGATCCTAAAAAAAAAACCATAGCTTTTAAATACCTGGAGGAATGAGAAGGCAGAGAAGTACTTATTATTTTTACACATCATCATTTCCCCTATTTAATTCTTCATTACTGTAAAAAACAAAGGAGATCTATTTCTATATAAAACCTAATTCATACTGCCAAGAGGTAAAGACGAAAAACAAGGAAGGCCCTGGTAATTGTCAAATTCCATTTTTGTATTAGGATTATTAATGAATAAACTTTTTTCCAGTGTAGCGTATTTTCCAATGAGCTTGAAACCTTTTGTAGTTTTTGACCTATCTTATGTTCTGTCAGAAAAAAATAAATAACAGAAGTCATTCATATAGCACAAAGTGTATATAACCAAGTAACAGTAGGTGATTGTATTTCTGAAGTTCAAGAGTACCGTTGTTGTACAGAAATCTGACATCTAGAGTATGAGGCAAATGAGCTGTAAAGAGAATGGGCTAAATAACATCAATGCCATGTATGTACCTTCCTGTTTATTAGAAGTATGATCATATACACCGTGATGCTAATGCATAATTCCTACTTATCCACTAGTCAATCAACTTGGACACAACTTTGGTTTGGTAGTGGTAGTCTTCAAAGGCATAGAAGCAGCCAGAGAAGTTGGCCAGTTAGTACATTACCTTTCTGTTACATGATTATTAAAGGGATCGAAACCAATCCCGACCAATTTCACTTCATCACTTCTGTAAAACAAGGTACATTAGAAGATTATGCAATGAAGAGACCAGATTTAGGCACCCTAACTCTAAAATGGCTTAGTCTTGTTCACACTTTTTTTTCCAGTAGGTAACCGGTATCATTTGATTACAATATGGGCTGCTTGACAGAATATGGATATGCCTGTGTTTGTAGAACTCTAATGGGTATCAGTCATTATTGACACCATCTGTTTACTTCAGTGCTAACATTTCCAATCTGTTCTGGGTAAAAGGTAAATGCTGAAGAGGCACTCAAGCAGCTCTGCTGGATGAAAGAAATTTTGCCCTGATACAAAGATTTTTTTCTTTTTGCTTCCTTTCTTGTACTTTGTGCAAACATGCAAGGTTCTCACACACTTGAAGGTAAAATAACTTCTCAATGAAATGAAACAGAAGGGTCTATTAATTTTTGGCACAGAGACTGTATGTTTGACTTCCTATAATCAAAAGCGTCATGCTTGCTGGAATAAAAATATATATTGCAATATCCCAGTATGTTGACAGTTATATTTTCTTCATGAGAAATAAATTAAATTTCATGTGAAATGAAACTGGAATACAAAATGTCATCCATATTTCTATAGTGTGCTAATTACTGCCTGATAGAGTTTATGAGGAAGTACACATGTGAGTAGTTTATTTAAAGGAGGAAAGGGGAGAGTACAAGGAATTAGCCAATTATGATATGTGATAATACTCAAACTAATGTTGTGCATTACTGACTATTCTATGATACATGAGCAATAATTACCTGAACAGCTTTGACTCATTTACCAGCTCTCTATAATTTATAGCTCAAGCTTTATGAAACTTCCACAGTTAGAAAAAACATACTGAAAACGTAAGCGCAGTACACTTTTCCAGTGGTTCCTTTCTTATACTATGTAGTAATGAAAAAATGCATGAGAGCATGTAGTAATGTCTTTGCCAAAATGAGATGGAGTTCTTAATTTCCTCTGCGTTCCTGAATTTTATTTTGTTTTTCACATAACTCTAAATGGCAGAAATTTCATTTGAAAGCTGACGATTGGTTAATGAGTACACATACTTTATTTCCTTTTTTCTTTATGGTAGTGTCACTAAAATGTCTCAGAAAAAGGACTAGAATATGCAGAGTTCTGTATGATAAACATACCCTGTTTGGATGAATCAGAAGGATGATCTATCTTTTAAATTGCAGAGTAAAATAAAGATGTGCGAGATTGGGTAAGCATTGAAAGCATTTTGGACATGGTAGCACACAGCTTTATATAAGATAATTTTGTTCATAACAAAGTACCTATGATTTAGGATGCCAGAGTTCAGCTCCCAGTTTGATCAATTGCTTGATCAATCTGCTTTGCATATGAAAATGACTCACTGACATTCTGACCAGCAGGTTTCAAAGAGTCACTAAACATTCAGTGCTCACTAAGCATTCTAAAAAATGGTTTTCATCGGTCATATTTCACACAAGTAATATTTTTTTGCTACTTCCAGTATAATTCGTATAGCACGCTTTTCTTTTTTTATGTATCTTTAGATGATAGTTCTAAATTTTACTTTGACACACTTTCACTCATATTTGTTAATGTTATTTGCTATTCCTATTTTCTGTCTTTGCAGTCCTCTTTCTGCAAACAAAACTCTTATTCCATTTACTCAAAGACACATTTACTGGCATGACGTGTAGCAAAATCAGCATGTCTTAATTCATTTTTTTTTTCACTGTTATTTAGGAGAATTTGTCTGAAATGCATTCAATTCTGATCTGTCTAGAACATGCTGAATGCACTAGAACACAAGTATCTTCACAAATATAATCTGCAAAGTGCCAAGACAATAGTGTTTGTGAAGGTAACGTTGTAATTTTCATTCTCTGTTTTTGATGAGTCAGATATTTAATAGCATGGTGTTGTTCAAAATCGTGTTCTGAAAGAAAAATAATTCATCTACTTGACACGGCCCAGAAAAAGATGACATAAAAATTAATACTGAAATTTTAGTCTCACATATACGGTCCATTTCAGTTTGCCTTCTCAAAAAGTTGTAAGGGTGTATACGAAAGGCAGGTTTTGGAAAGTGTTTCCTGTCATCAAAGTCAGTGCCCATTATCAAATATTAAAATGTATAATACTCACTGAAATAAGAATAGAAATCAAGTATTTACAGTACTTTAAAAATATTTTCTCATACTTTCAAAAATGAAGTAATGTTAAGGAACTAGCAGAGCCCAAAGTTGTAATATTAAATCAAAATAAAAATGAATGGGTTTCCAGGTTCATTTCATAAATTTTACTGACATCTGGTAATTATGGAAATATGTTCAGATGTATATAAAACAGAAGGTATAATAAATGGAGCAAAGCTGGAAATACTGCAAGTGGATGTAAGCCAACTGTTTCAGCTACAGGAATAAAGTTAGTAGTTCAAGATAATTACTGTTCTTTGTTTCTTGAAAGTGTTCAGGAGAAATCATAATTTACAGGAGTCTAAGGAAATTTGGAGTCACCAAAAAGAACCCTGCAAAGAGGTGAAACTGTAACTCTGTCCCTGAGATAAGGTATGGTTTTAGTCAAGTCATTTATGTTTCCTTGGGCTAGTTTTATTTGATGCAAATGGAAATGACATTTGTTTACTCCATAGAAATTCACTAGTGAAGGGATAGGTACTCTCAGGAAAATTTAAAAATGCTGTGATAAAGAACAGTTAAGATACTGAGCTGTAATTATGGGCATTTGATTTTTGGATTTATCTTTATCTGTATCTCTTATGCTGCTTTGGTTATTTCACCTCTTTTGGCTTTATTTTCTCCTATCATTTGGCTCCAAAATTATTTTTTGCCATCCTCAAAAGCTTTTCAGCCATTGCTATAAGAAACAGCACAGAAGGGAAGAGTACAGGAGAACCTATTGATGACTGCTGTATGCAGGCAGTACTTTAATCTTTTCATGTAGAACACACAGGAGCATCACCATATACAAAGGGGCTCTAGGAGTGCCCCTTGTTGGGGATCAGTACAACCTACTGTGGAGTTACAGTTCTGGAAAAAGGGAGGATTTCCTTCCTCCCTTTCTTCCCTTTCCCTTCTAGACTGATGAATGAAAATTAGCCAATATTAGCATGTTTCTCATTCAACCATTTAAATTAATGCAGTTCATATTCATTGAAATGCACTAGAGAGTGCTCGCATGACCTGTTAGATCTCTGGTGGTAACCACAAACAGAGAAATGGGGTTAAGCTCCTCAGTGAAAGAGGGTTGATGGCTGCTTTGTCAGCAAACACATCTGTGGCTGGGGGAGGATACATCTCCGTGACTTCAGCTAACTGGAATTGGGCAAAAAGCCTGCACCGATTCTTAACATTGTTCAGTGTCTCAATCTAGGGCACCTTCATTTTGTAGGACAGCCTGTTAGAAGCAGATTTAAGACTCTAAAGCTGTGATTCATTTTATATTTCTCTACTGTCTCCTATTAAAGGCACCTGGCCGCTGCTTGACATACTGATGAAATTAAATATACGTATCCAGAACAGGAAATGCCACTTACCTAATTAAGGTTTAGGAAAAGATTGCCTTAAAAAGAGCACCTTCCAGAGGCTAAGAGTTGTCAAACACAGCACCTGCAGTAAATAGAAAGCAATGTAATTTTTTTCTGTTGATATAGGTCTCAGTTTATCTCTTTGTCTTACACTTTTATTACTGTTCTTTCTTCATGCTAAGGTATTTTATGTCACTGAGATGAAATTTGGCATCTTTCTCCAAACAACTGCTCAAATTGGATGCCATTCGAACCTTCCAAGCATTGTAAAAGTTATTAGATGGTTTGTAATACCTAAATCTCTTTGGCATGAAGCCCAAAGATATGCAAGCAGGTCATCTCTTTACATACTCATCCATCTTGGAAAGCTGTTTAAGTTATTTGTGGAACAGCACATTTTTGCAGAATAGATACACACCTTATTTAATTGAGCGGAGCTGTAAGTACATTCAGCCAGGCTGCCTTTCCCTGCAGATGCTTGTACTGTGTACAATATTGCACTCTGTGGACATGCAAATTTTTTTCACAGCTGCTCAAACATTGCCTTGAAGCACCAAAATGATCTAGGCAATTAAGTTATAAGGAAAAATAACTTACAATCATTAAAGATCTGTATCCTTTAATATTTTGAATTCTCATGGCAGATTAAATGTGATAGGAATGCAGGCCTGAAAATACAAATTTTTAAATAAAGACCTTTTTAAAAATTGAAAGTACATTATAATCATTATCCTGGCTTACAAATGGGCAAATGAAATCAAAGTTTTCTAAGAGAAAGAGCAACAAAATCTGAGGAAAGCTTAGTTCCTTATTTTTCATGTTACTTTCTGCATTAAGTCCCTTTTTTAAACACAAGCATCAATAAACAAATTCTATAGCACAATAAGAATCTATGACCTGCAATGCAGATAGACCTAATAGCATTGTCTGAGTGTAAGTGATGTGTCTAAGCATGATAGTGTTCGCTATAATACAATACTCTGAAGTTTCTTAATGCAACATTCTAGGTGTTCCTCAAGCAATGAGTCCTGGAAGCTCACCACCTTGCAATAGCTAAATTCTGTTTACCAGCAGACCAAGCACAGACTGACCAAGAGTTGCAAAAAAAAAATAAAGGTGCTGCAAACAATACTGGAAACCAGCTCTCAGCCTAAACTAGAGATACACTCTGATTTCTAGGTATTTCCTTCCTGTAGATGAAAAGAAATGCTAGCAAAATGCTGTTCTGTCAGTCTTCATAAATAACAGAACTATAATATATGCAATGAAATAGGTAGAATGTAATGGAACATTGAAGGAATATCTGAATCTATAGGAGTAAACCCTGCATTTCTCAAGGAAAATATTAGTATCTTTTTTCCCGTAAATATAGCCTTTTCTTATCTGACAGTAAAGCTGTAAATACTTACTATCTCATGCTGCTTTAACTTTTTGTTGAAATGACCTATTATGAGTTTGCTGAGGTATTCATAACATTTAAACTGTCCCACCTTCTACTAGTTATCCCAACTGAGAAGTCAGGCGCTGAGCAGACATGGAGACTGTTGCCACCAATTGTCATCTTTCCTGATACAAAGCTCCTGATTGAGCAGTCTCAGAGTTAAAGAGGCTTGTGCTCCCATCTCTTGAGATCCTTTTGGGTTTTTTCACAAAACTAAAACAAAAAGAAAGAAGTTGGGGGGGAGAGGGGAGGGAGAGGAGCTTCTACTGGTGGCAGTCTTCCAGTTGTAATCTGAAAAAGTCAGGTTGTGCCTGTCTTCATTGCCCAGGTAAGAAAACAGTGCTGTCTTCACAGGCATGAGCTGAAACTCGCTGAATAGGAGAACTGGAACTCAACAGAATCTCAGGATTTCAGAATTTCAGAAAGATTTCAGTACAATGCCATAAGATCGATAAGTTCCCCTTAAGTTTTCCGCAGGAAAGTAAAACAGGGACTGAACAGAGCCATTGCACATGAGATTACTGTACTACAGTTGCCATACTAATAAACTTGTTCAACCACTATACATTAATTTATATATATTTGAAACATTATATAGTAGTTTTGTCTGTATTAAAATAAAAACTGTTTATACACTTGCCTCATTTTCCTCCCTAGAAACTGGTGGTCAGCAATTGGTGTCCTATTTACAATATCCATTATTGTAACTGTAATTTCTCTCCAAGGAGTGATACCAGAACTTAGTTATACAGGATAGCATAACTGCAAGTGTTTATGTTCTCCAATATAAGCTTGTTGTGCAGGAGATATTTTACTGCTTTTAAATTTTAGCAGTTTTCCCTTTTTCAATTTTTTTTTTTAATGTGACAATTTTACATTGCTAAATTCCTTTCCCATCTTATACTGCATGCAGTGTAGTGTAGCCTACACCGTGGTACAGACACACATCTATTGATTTTACTTTGCACAATAACTACCACATCATAACAGTTCAGCTGAAACTAATGGAACTAATTAAGCAACAGGGACCTCCAAGTCAGAGAATCATAGATTTTCAATTGTAAAAGATCTATCAGTCCATCTGTTTTATCTTCCTGTCAGAGCAAGAGTTTTTCCATGCAATATATCTTCTTTTGTCACTGTGCCTTAAATTGTGCTAAAAGATTGGGGATTTCACATCTTGCCCCAGGAGACTGTTCCAAAGCATAATAAATCTCATTGTCACGGATCTTTTCCTGCATTCAGCGATATTATGCTTCTTTAAATGTCTGCTATTTTTCTATTTACACCCTCTTGTTTGGTCTGAAGAAAGCCCTCCTCTTCACTACTGAGCTTTAAATATTAGCAGACAGCCTTGTCGTGCCACACATCTCCCTCTAAGTCAAGCTGTAGTTTTGTTTTGATAGGCCTCCACAGAAGTCTTTTTCAATCTGAAATTAGACAGATTTGTATGTAAGATGTAGTTAGCCCAGCTACTACAGTTAAAAAGATAGGAAAACTGAATGGACCTCTACAAAGTTTTCACCGGGAAGCTATATGGTTGCCTCTTTTCATCATACTTCCAAACTTTTAGGAAGCACTGCATGGAGCATTGCATTCAGTGTTTTTAGGACATATCAACAAGTAGCTCACTGTTACAAAATCTAAAAATTAAAGAACCACAATCCTGTGTTTTTCCTAACACTTGGTTGAAAATTAAGGCTGGGAAGAGAGATGAGTTTGTGGAAAACAGAAGCATTTGAATAGGAATCACTAGCTATACAGATGTCCCTGAAATGAGAAAGCAATAGTTTGGTTCTTCAGAAGACATCTGCAGCGAGCAAGGAGGAGGAGTCTTCAAGCCCTAAAATTTCTTTAGTAATGAATGGAGGTGATGGAATGCTCAGCAGTTCTGCCCAGCAGATTGTAAATTTTCTTTAGTTTTGCATTTGCAACAGAACCTGAACAAAGGTGATTGTCCCGGATTTCCAACTTAGGCATAAAAGTTGTGTGTATTTCTGATTATACTGCAGAATGAGTGCAGCTAGGATGAGTGGTATGAAATAAGGCAAGTGACAACACCTAACTAGAAAAGAAGTTACTGCATTTTATACTTTAGTAATAGACAAAGGACATTGCAGATTTAAGTCAGTTCCTTAACTTGAATTTATTACCTTTATGAAATCCAGTATATTTCTGAGAAGGAAAGAATGATTGTTGAAGCAAAATAATTTAATAGACTTTATGCTATTACACTATTATTAAACTATATTCCTGTTTCTATGGCTTATTTCTGATTTCAAGATTTTTATAATTTGGTTAACGTAACTCTGACATTAATTTCTGAGAACGATATTGAATGATTGAGTGCGTCAGCAAATGTTGACTGCTTCCTTGTGAGATATGGCCAAAATGTTTTATAGAGTTTTCAACATCTGCTTATGAAAACTGAATCACTCTGGTTATCGGGGTTGAAAGAGGCCATTCTCTGAGTGGGATTTTATTATGCTGTTGGTGCCTTCTATTATAATTCATAACTTCAGCACTAACAGAGTTGAAGTATCTGTCCTGATGATTTATAGGAGACTCCAAAACACATCCTTCGATTCTCAAAAACATACTACCTTCTTCTGTGTGTTTCACTAGTTGATTTACTATGCTCCATTTCTAAGAAATGCGGGTTCTGTCTGAGTATATTGCCCAACCTGCTCTAGCTTTGAAAATCAATTGTTCCATTTGGATTGCTTTAAATAAAAATTTAGGTCATTTTAAAACTCACCATTCCTTAAAAAAAACCCAACTACCTCCATATCTGATATACTTGCAAAACAGTACTAACAAAATATAACAAGGAAGATCCTGATAAAAATGTATGCAATATTCATTATAGGAGGAGTAATGTTTTTGATAGATAATGAGATTGTTCTTTTCCCTGATCCATCCTAAATATTTTCCAGGTTTAGGGGATTTTTTTTCAAGGATATAAATCTCTGACTCCTGCCTGTTTGCTACTGGGGCTAGGGAAACCTAGTGGATTATGGAGAAACAGGAATTTGTGCTAAACACCTTTAGTACTGCTACTTGACCTGGTAATAAATCCTTTAATAACTACCAGCTGCTCTGTTGTTATCATGCCCTTCTGAGCTTAGTTGGCTACATCTTCCTCATACTTTAAAACTTCTTGGTAAAAGTAGTTTCTTTCTTGCAAAGTCCTTCCTAAGACCAAACGGCAACTAGCCAAGGGACTGCGCCCTGACATCCAGCTATCTCAAGGCATGACCGCTCCTGCTTTGATTTCACCTCACAAGCACACATATGCAGCATAAATGGGAAAAGGCAAACATAATTCAGCATAACACTCATTTGACCTGATGTTTAGAACTTAAAAGGAAAAATAAAAGCCAGGCAAAACCTTCAATGTTTCAGGATATTGTAGGGATTATGTAGAAGTCACTCCAGGAATGATATGGCAAAGTATCATAGATTATTCTGTGTCTCCTGAAATTTAGTGCATCTTGCATGCCTGTGAGGATCTCTGCTGGAATTATTTAATAAAAAAATGTTTCCAGATCAATGAACTGAGAACATTTTGGAACCACATTGCTGTGAAAGCAAATGCAGGGATCCACAGATTTAGCTGGAAATAAAAAACAACAAACCACTACTTTAAAAAAATATATATATAAATTTGCAGTATGCAGAGAGCATGGGGGGAGGGACACAAGTCATGATCTATGAATATTTAAGGTTGAGGTTATTAAATTATTCTATTTATTTTGAGCTTACTCGTGGTCTTGTGTCCCGCAGGTCTTAGGGACTATGAGGCTAAAACGCTGAAAGGGATGTCACTAGATAAAAGCTGCAGAATTTATGCAAGTGACTTTTCTTAGAACATCTGTGACCTCTTTTGACTTCATCTTACTTACAAAAGGAGTTGCAACATTAAGTTTGCAGAAGAGCTCAGAAAGGTCCTACACTGTTCTTGCAAACAGCAAAAGTTGTGTGGTCAGAGCTGGCAAGAATGTTAGTTCTTTTTTTTTCGTAAACTTTGGTTCTCCAGCTGTCATTTTCACTTTAATTATTTTTCTCCCTCAAGGAGGTCCTCCAGGATTTTTTCTTCTTTCTTGTCTCATTGCAAGTGAAAAAAGAATGTAGCCTGCAGTTCAGCTAGCATGTTTTTATCAAGAGGCTTTTCTAGAAAAAAAAAAAAAAAAGATATAAAGTGAAATTGCTTAGCTTAGCATAGATTAGGGCCTTCTGGTACTTCATCTGTATATAGATGAATTATTAACCTTGGGGGAAAGGTAGCAGTGTGTTCATACCAACTACTTTTCAGAGTGTTTGAGTTTTTTCCTAGTGCACATTGCCCATTGGGGAGCCATTACAATGATAATAATGAAGAGCTCACTAATTCCTATGACTTCTTGCTTTATTGTCATAACCTCTCCAGCGTACATACGGCGCATACCGTTCTAAGTAACCATAGCAATCATTCACTACAAAGGCTATGATACTGTTGCACTGCAAAATGCTACTACTGTGCTATACAATGCTAATCTCTTATTATTATTATTATTACTGCTGTGCTAATGTTCGTCTGAATTTAGAATAAAAGCTTCAGCACCTTTCAGATGGTGTTTGTGTACCTTGATCTCCACATAGACTAAATTTAAACAGAGTAATAGGTTTCTGCTTTTTTGTTGTTTTGGGGGTTTGGTGTTGGGTTTTTTTGTTGTTTTTTTTTTTTTTTTCTGTTTGTTTGTTTGTTTTAAATAAACTAATTTCTTCTCATGGGGAAGATATTTTTCCAAATTCTTCAAAAGTGGAGGTCTCTGGGCTAAAAATAATGAAGTTTCTGGGAGACAGTGCACACATAAAGGTACAATATTGATATGTGAACTGCAAAGTGGGATTTCTTGCTGAAGAAAGTTCTGTTAAGGAAACATGTAGTTTTAATATAAAAGTAATTATTTAATATTTCAATTGATTTTCATTTACAAAGTGATTTCTTTTACTTCAGATAAATGTATCAGCATGATTTAAAAATAATAAATCTTTTGCTACCTTACCTATTACTAATTATATTTTCTAAAATTTAAATGAAATAATTCAGATTATTTAACCAGTGAAACAGTGGTCTCTAATATGAGTAGGTAGTTTAAACAGTTAAAGCAGCTTTTTACAGCCACAGCCTCTTTGCAGACAGACTTGCTTTAAAGGTAGATTTTTTTCCATGACAGTTCATTAAAGTATTCAAGTTCAGAGAGTAATTTAAAGTAGAGAATTATCTGAGGAATTGAAAAATTGGGAAAACTGTTTTCCTCATATGGTATGGCTGTAAAAAGGACTAAGAACTAGTAGTCTCATAATCCATGATCATTAGGAGCCCAGAAAGATATCTCACTAATTAAAAATAGCAATTCCCTTTTTTAGAATAAGTTTGGTGGGTTTTTTTTTTTCCCCAGCAATGCAATGACTACAAAAAGGTCAGACTCTTGTTAAATTGTAAGCTTGAATTGCAAATTATAGAATTCTATTTCTAGGCTTTCCTGATTTAAGTCAAAGTTTCAGACAAAGTTTCATGCAAATCAAAAATAACAAGGAATAATTTACTAAATAAATGTAAGTTATCATTTACTAAGATATAACTACTCTGAATAAATACATACATACTTTATCACATATAGCTATAGGACAGTCATTTTTTTTTTAAAAAAAACAAACTACTTTTTTTTCTATTTGTTTGCTGCTCCTCTTTTGTACTGTTTCATTCTTGTTTCAAGTCAGCTTAAGGTTAAGATCTGCATTCAAAGTAATTCCATTTATGACAGCAATGCAAGTGAAACCAAATTGCAGCTTGCTGGTCATTCAGAAAAAAAAAATACGATAGGCTTATATACACTAGGCAGTATTTTCAAGGGAGAAAAATAAAGGTAGCACAGATTCTCCAAGGTGACTCTACCTCTGAATAGGTGGCAAGCTGTTATTTCCTCCGTGTCACGGCTGGACTGCCTGCTGAGGGACGGCACACCTTGTGATGAAGAGGGGCTTCTGACAGGAGCCTGATGCACCATTCAGTTGAAAAAGGTGCTGGGAAAAAGATTATCAAAACATAATGCCTTTATGAAGTGTGGCATTTTAGGCACAGCTCTGAAAACCCTTCCCCCATGTCTTTTTAAGAGGAAAACATATCTCAAGAGAGAAAAGAGGGAATGTCACAGTATCTTGCATGGCAGGTAATGGTGCACAGATGAAGAATCTTTCATGAGGTGTATTCAGGAGGATAAAGAGAGAGATTTTACTGGATTCTAAACACAGAGCTGTCAATCCCTCCATTAGTCAGAATGTCAGGATGTGTTTATACTCACACCGGGGGAAACTTCAGCCAGTGATTGAATCTGAAAATCCCAGAACAATTTAAGCTACCGAGTGCGGCTTGATTATACTCCACCTTGACCCAGGTGTTGTCCAAGCACAGAAAGTTGTCTGTGTGCAGATGGTCATCCATTCCCTGAAACGTCACATGCCTTGGCAACACCAGATCATTTACAGGGTCTTTTTCTACCCTGGACCATGGCATGTGTCACTGCAAACGTTTAGCTCATACCACACAGAGCACACAGACTCTCTTGTTCCACATCAGTAGCCTTATTTGCCCCTTCAGCTATCAAGTGGCAGCGAGTGTCTGTTTTTTGAAACAGAACTGGACTACCATGATTTGCAGAGATCTAAACTTAGCAGCAATTCAGGAAGGAAAAAATCCCAGTGAGTGAATTTCCTTTAAAAGACTGAGAGAAAATGGCATTTTTTTCTTTTACTCTTATGGCATTGTGTCTAAAATAAACTTTCATTAAAGCTTACTCTGTCTTCAGTCCAGCTACAGTGGTTTAGAAAAATGCCTCAAGAATAGTGCAGCAATACTATGCAAGGAAGTGGTATCAGATCACAGTGGCAGAATAAAACAAAATTTAAAATTATTAAGCCCTTTCAAAGCCCTCAGGTTATCAGCTGTTAAAAATAAAATCTGATGACAGATGTAATGCTGACATTTTTCAGTCAAAACCAAGGTACTTGACATTAGCATGATCCAATTCCTGGCAGTGCCATGCATCATCAGAGTTATAGTTTAAGTGCCTCACATACAAGCTCTTCCCAGGGAGCTGGGGTCTGCAGACAGTTTTAATCTCCCATGAGCTACCAGAGTGTGTCAAGGCATTATGCCTGTTTGGGCAGATTCATGAGGGTACGACTTGTAACTCACTTTCCATTCTGAAAAACATTTTGGAAAATAACAATTAATTCCTCAAAACTACATTAAGGGTTAGAAACATTTTTCTCTTTTCTACAAAAATAATGATTTAAGTTTCCTGACCCACACTAAGGAAGGTGCTGTTAATCGTTTAGAACATATTTACAATAAAATTCCAATATCACATGAAAATTCTGAACTAGTAAGAGAATTTAGAGCAATTAATACACAGCAGTAGGCAACTCAGTTAATTTGCCCTTGCAAGCTTTAACCTGACTAAAAGAAATTTCTTCTGTGCTGCTATATGTCAAAAACACTTTACAGAACAGTGAAGTGATCTGAGGCTTTCCCTTAACAGAGCAGTTGAAAGCAACAAGCCCCAAAACCTTCATAAATATTAGGTAAGAATTCATTATTTACTCCATACTTGTGCCATAGTTCTGGGCCATGGAAAGCTTTAATCTTTCCAGTCTTCCATTCTTCCAACTTTGAATCCTAATTTTAATCACTGAAAGTTTGGAATACCATTTAAAAGATCAGTGTTTAATGAGAACAATCCATCATCTGCTTGTCAACTCCAGCTGTAATGCTGCTATCTACCTAGTAATAATGGACTTTTGAGACAATCAATAACTTGTATACATACATTTCAAGTTGCAAGAGTAAGGTTTCTGAGAAAGGGGAAAAGTAGCTAAACAAAATGGTCTGGCACATGAATGATTCAGGTGACAAGAGGAAGAACTTGAAAATGTTATGAGGTAGTAATCCAATTACAGTTTTAATAGCACACAAGGTAACATTTCCCAACTGTAAGTATCACTCAGTCTCAATGTAAAATACTTTTCAACAGATTAAAGGGCAGATGCTGCAGTATGGAATTGTAAATAGTACTTCATCCTTGAGAATAAAGACTTCGTTTTACAAGAGAAATAGCTGGCTTCACCAAAACAGAACTATTTTAAACTTGTGCGATACACCAACCTTCAGGTGCTTTCCATAAGATTACCTTTTCTAGTGCAAGGAAATCACCAGCTGATTCAAAGCATGCGCTGACCAAAGAAATGCATAGGAGATCTCAGGAAGCCAGAAGTCTCTAGCCTCTAGGTGGCTCCTCAAAGCAAGCTCTGGCTTGGCAGCCATTTCTGTACTTCTGAGGAAAACGGTGCCAAGGACAAACTCCAACACTGCAGCAGCCGATCGTCCATACTGCTGAACTGCTACTGTGCTCCTCGGCACAGATTTGGCTACGTCAGTCAGCACTTGCTCAGACAACACACTGGTCTGGTTTGAGGAGCAGCACACACTAGTGACAATTTCCGTCGTAGGGATAAGACTACACCATGTTTAGCTCCCTTTACCCTGTGCTGTTCTTCAACAGTGTCTCAAGACACTTTCTACCCTCACCTCTGAAAGCTTCAGCCAGTGATTCAGGGTTTGTGACCCACAGGCTACTGCCATGCAAGGGCACTGCACAATCTTGGCTCTCTTTTACTGAGAAAACTATTATTAAGGTGTACAAAAGTACAGTAAGGTTATGCAAGATAAAACATGTAAAACCACAAAAAATTAATCTAATTTTTGAGGCAAGAGCAATGAACAGTTGAAGAATTCAAGAGGAAAAGTGTTTACATGAAAACATATAAAACTATAAGAAAAAGCAGCAGAGATTCAGAATATGTTGATTCAGCATGATGAGAGGATCACCCCATTCTAAGAAGCAAAGGAGACTGAACCATCACCATTTGATTGACAACCCCTTGGCTGGTAAAACCCCATCAGGCATTTCATCAGGCAGTGATGAACATGTTAATGTTTAGCCTAGTAGCTCATTATTCATAGCTAGCTACCATGTGCATTGGTAAATTTTAAAAAGCTTTGCGCTCTTGTTTGTGCATACACTGCCTACAGAAACCGTTTGATGGTATAAGTTGCCCAAATTCTTATGGCAATAGTGAGGGAAGTTTGTTCCCTACACACACATGAACGCACAGAGAGAGTGTCTCAGGTGCATGTGATGCCTACCCTCAGTTTCACACTATGAAAACGTCACTCTGAACTTAAAAGAAATGAGCATA